>NCQV01110085.1:18944-30073 GCA_002740545.1 Lophocereus schottii | reverse complement strand
AAAGAAAAGAACAGACATTCAGAAAGTTGATGTTCTACATATTTGAATCCAGGCAAAGAACATTCACAACTTGCTATGCTTGAATTTTCATCTTCAACACCAACACATTAAGCTTGATCAGAATTCAGAATTACTTCCTAGGAATTCAATAATCATAGCTCAACAATTTACAATAATTGTGCCCAAAATTCAACTCTCTCATAGAAAGGGGAAAAAAAAAATCCTCCCACCCCCACGCCCCAAAAAAAAACCAGAAAAAACAGAAGTATGATTATCGTGGAAGCATTAATAGGAAAACCCAGGGTCATCTTCTACTCCCGACCATATAAACAGGATACTTTCTCCAGGAAAGATGATTACCCCGTCCACTGATCCTAAATGCGCGAACATACTCGCTACAATAAACCCTCTGTGACCCACAGGGACCGAAGAATGGTGGAGGTAGCACAGGCCATGCACATAACCCACCCACCCAACAAAAATGACGGTCCACTCCTACCATAATGAATACCTCCTTGCCTATCGTAACCAACCTAACAACCCTGTTTTCATATATCTCAACCTTGTAAGGCGCGTAGAACTGAAGTAGCTGCCATTTACCAGCAGCCAAGGAGAAATTGTCAACCCAGTGCCACAACTTGACCCCTCGATAACCTGACCAAGTGAGCAAAATCATGCGCCCATCAGCTGATCCTATGGTGTAGCCATTTGCTTCTCGTGGTATGAACTGAGTTGTCAGGAGCCAGTACCTTGCCTCAGGGTAGTAAATCTGGGCTGAGTGTCCACGATTTTCATCGCCAATAACATAGAAGCGGCCCTTGTACGCTATGCCTGTTGAATTTGCGCATGGTTTGAGCATCGTTGGGAGTGTCTCCCACTTCAGTGTATTAAGATTGAGCCTCTCCACTGAATTCAGTGGAACTGCTGGTCTTTTGTCTGCTGCTAATCACACAATCAAACACACGCAAATAATGCAGACAGTTAGTCTTGTCAAAAAGTCCCAAAAAGCTAGGGTAACAGGTAAAGTTGCTGTGGACAATTTGAATGGTTATTACTAGTACAACAACAGGCTAACATGCTCTGTTAGGTAATGTAGTCATATCACTTCCATATTCTACCAAAGAAGTAGCCTCTCCATTTATGAATGAAATTCCCTAGTTAAAGAAATTATTTTTCACCATACCTCTTCTGTGAGATTACTATTCTCCTGCAACTATTAAGCAAGCTAATCCAAGTAGGCCTAGCAAAGCTTGACTTGTTTTGGGGTTTATTCTAGTTCGACCCAAACAACCGAGCTTGTTGCTACTATCATGCATCTTCTCTAATGTTTCCAACTTTATGGTAAAATCTCTACCCAAAAGCTTCTCCTTGGATGAAAAATCACAAAACTCATTTATCGTTATTAACTTACTGTATGATTGCTACTGGGTTTTTCAAGCTTGATGCAAACTAGTTCATACTAGTCTCAAACTGACTTCGCCCCTTTTTTTCACCACTATCCACCCTATTTATTTGTACATGCTAACAATGCATACAAGAAATAAAGCATGATGATATAGCGCCCTCGATTCTACATAAACTAACAAAATAGACGTCAAATCTATACTAACGAAAAAAAGGGGTTTTGATGATAAAAAACCAAAATGAACCAACCACAATAAGTCGAGTACGTAGTTTCTTTCAAACTTACCGGAAGAAGCATTAGCCAAGTAGCCGCCTGCAACGTAAAGCCAACCATCGATCAAAGCACAGGCAGCAGTGAACAAGTCTCGAAATTGCCTCGCTTTCAACTCCATACAGCTCGTAACATCAAAAAGTTCGTTGCTTTTACGCATATAAACGCACAATCTTGAATAGGGTTCTGGTTTCTCCTTGGATTTTGGTTTTTGGGGCGGAAAAATCATCTGGGCACACACGAAATAATTGGGAAGAATCGATATGATCTGGGTTTTTTGAGGGACACAAACAGCGATGAATTGCATGGGGGTACATTCATAGGCAAACCATTGCCAAGGGTTTTGATCATTCTTCAGGGCATTTCTTTGACATTTATCGTCTTCTTCTTGTTGATCTTCATCGGTTATTAAGAGGGAAATGTCTTCAAAAACGCCACATTCAGAAGCAAAGATGGAAGTGCGAGAGAAAATCAAGTCATTGGATGATGATGAATCGCAGGGTTTTCTGCTAAGACACCACATCATGTCGTTGATGAATATGGGGGGTTCAATCAATCAAAGAATCAGTGATCTGGATGAGATCAAGGGGGTGCTGATTTGAATTTGTAATGGGGTTAATTACGGGTAGGAGTAGGAGAAAGAGGGTGGATGAAAAAATCAAGGGGGGCAAAGAGATTTAGGGGAATCTTTTGGGATACCCTTGTTGCTTAAGGCGTTTGAGTAACGAATGGAACACTTAAATTTAAAAATGACGAAGCTCCATGGTAGTGCACACCTTTAATTTTAGGGTAAGTGGTTTTGGATTCTGGGGTTTTATGCAAGGGTTTGTTTTATTTTTCTACAAAGAGTAAACTGTCTAATCTATTAAATTCCTATGTGCTCTTAATTACTGTATAGGTGAATGGGAGGAGGGGAACGATTCCCCCAAAACCTAGTAAAGGTCTAGTTAGTGGCTACTACAAATCTTCCATAATCAAAAAAAGTACACGACAGGATTCGATCTCTTGCCTTTTATGTAGAGTAACATTATTTAGCAAACACTATTGAAAGTATAAAAAATTTCTCCTCTCTTTATCTCGTTTTTGTTATTGTACTCTCGTAGAGTGTTTGTTGAAGAGATTTTTAAAGATTTTTTAACTAAAACTTAGCCTTCTAAAAGTACAATAATTGTTTGACTTGGCCAGATATATAAATTGACAATGAAATTTCAATGTAAAATGAGTTACTTAATGTTATATCCCACAATTAAGTGAAAAAACTAAAATAATTAATTAAAGACTATATATAAGATGTTGTCTCATTAATCATGAATAAGTACTTCAAACATGGGTACAATTTAGATGCACAAGTATAATATATCTATATATTTGCTCCTTAAAAATGCGAATATGAAAATTTGGATAATACATGTATAAATGTATAATGTATCCTATTTTAATAAATTCCTTCAATGCTCCTCACATTAATACAATTCTTCTAATATTATAATTAATACTCTACCCAAAAAAGTATTGTAACTGAATAATATAAGTATGTCATCTCCTATATAGTCTGGGGAAAAAAAAAAAAAAGTAATGTGAGAGAGAAAAGGAAACAGGAGGGCGTTTTCGAATGAGGGAATCAAAAATGGGAAACTAGGGTTTAAGATTTGGGTACTCCGACTGATGAAGACGATCATATGATGGCTCCCATTTTCGAGAAACTCCAAGTTCGCAACAGGTCTCTCTCTCCCTTTTATTCTCTTTTGAATTTGGATTTCCTTAATATTAGTTTCGATGAACCTGGAAAAAGACTGTAATTTGTCGAAAACGAAGGACTAAAAGCTCAAAATTTTAGTCATTTGTGCTCAATTTCTACACAAGAAACAAAAGAAAGGTGAGATCTTTTAGACATTTCTGCAAATTTTCAGTAGCAATGAATCTCCTTATCCCAAAAAACTAGTTCGGATTTTGTTATTTCTGTTAGTAATTTCCCTTCCAATTGAACTTTGGCTGCTTTGGTTTGGCCTGTTGAATGGTGGATTATTTTATGGAATTTGGGTATCATTCGATCTTAGTTTAATGAATGTGGTTTAAGGCTATATCATGGCTTCATAATCCTTAATCTGCGGTTGTGTTAGTATTATAATCATGCCGTGGGACTGCTTATGTGAGTGAAGCAAGATTTAACTGTTCTCCTTAAAACCAATGCAGACTATCTTATGTTGCTTTGGACGTTCAGGGAACTACATATGATTTGTGGCTAATTTCTCGTGATCGAATTATTAGCAATTTAGGATACGTTAAGAAAGAGTCTCTCTTGAGCTGTGAGCTATTCTTCTTTGCAGTAATGATGAAGAGTGTGATGCATAACTTGGTATAAGATTCCTTATGTTTAATGACTGTGATTTTTAATAGATACTTATGGATCTTGATTATTGAGTTTGGACCATTCATATGGAGAATTTTTAAAGAAGAATTATGCTCGGGTAGATCTTATTATGTGCATAAAGTTAAGTTTTTTGATATATTCTATTCGTTCTTGGGCACAGCAAAGTCGATATGTCCGAGTGGTTAAGGAGACAGACTTGAAATCTGTTGGGCTTTGCCCGCGCAGGTTCGAACCCTGCTGTCGACGATACTTTTTACCCCTTAAGTCATCGCTGAAATTAGCGTAGAAGCACAGATGCATTATCATATAATTGCAGGGTAGCTTCATCTGCCGCCCGCATATGCATTTAGTATAATGGCTACAGCCTGCAGTTATATGTCTTTGCATTTCCATGTTTGAAGCTCAACAACAATATTTTATTAGATGATTAGGTATTAGATTTGAAAATGAGTGCTGCTGTTCTGAATTGGTCTCAATGAATGTCGATATGTCTGAGTGGTTAAGGCTTTGCCCGTGCAGGTTCAAACTTGCTGTCGACGTATTTGTAGACTGTGAATCATGTAGACTGTGTGACTTGTAAGGATGGCACGGCTTCACATCCTCAATCCACAGTTTAGCAGAATGACTCCGTGGTAGAGCTAATGTGAAGTGGCATTGAATGTTCTCCTTCAAACCGATGTAGCCATGTACGTTGCTTTGGACGTTAAAGGATCAACATGTTTGTTGCCAGTTTGATTAAGTGCATCCTTTTTCAATATGGTAGAAGGATGTCACAAGTCTTCTATTGTCGCTTTTCATTATTGGAGTCTCCTGAGCTGTGGATATCCTTATCAGTGTGTGGAGTAGTCTTAGCGCAAGGTTAATTGGTAAAGACCAACTTTGTATGAGGTTGGTGTGATCAATGAGATGATGACTATAATTTCTTTATAGATAGTGATGAACATAGAGTGTTCCCGTGGAAATAGAAATGCAGTGTATGTTCTAGATCATCTTAAATCGAAAAGTCAACCCTTAGAGTCTATATGCATTTAATCATTCCTCAAGGAGATGGGGCTTTTTGTTTTGTCTCAAATCATCGATATGTCGGAGCGGCTAAGGAGACAAGACTTTAAATCCGTTGGGCTCTGCTCGCGCAGGTTCGAACCCAAAGTTGTCAGTGGTCTTTTGTCTTCTTGACAACAGAAAATGTGTATCAAAGAAATACCGGGAAGGGACCAATCGTGTTTAGTCAATTCATTGCTGGTTTCAGTCACTGATCTTTGTAAATAGTGAAACTAGGTTAACATGTTGGCGACCGTAATTTCTGAACAGATGGTGCGATGCAACTAACCATTACAACGGACTCATTTAGCCATACGCCTGGCTTGGGGGGTGGTGAAAAACTAAACTCCTGTATGCATCTCTTATTCTCTATGCTCTCTTCCTCGGCTGGCTTCTAGTTCGTTTCACTTTTTGTTATGTTTTTGTATTTGCACTTCAATATCTGTAATTCGGACTTCTGGTTTCAAGATGTATGATCAGCTTATGACGTTTAGCAAGATCGACCAAACAAGAAGTGACTTGTGCTGGTAAATGTGTGACGTTTTTGAAGCTTCTTTACAGTTGGCCTCGAATTGGCCAAGCTCAACCAGAAGAGCCTTTGAGCAACTGTAAACTAACAACTGTGGACTGTGGGACAGCTGCTCCTCATTGATCCCTTTCTTCACTCTCCAGCCTATACTCAATTGTAGAAGCCCAAATCATTCTTATGGCATGTCCAATTTGAGCTGCAAAGATTCTATGTGCCATGTATTGGAGGCTTTGAGCAGATAGAGCTCAATTCACATACAGTCAATAGAGTTGCCCCTTTTTTTATTTTTTTACTAGGCGCATGTGATCATCGAGTTAATACGTTATGCTTCTGGTCTCAATTTGAGAAGCCATGTAATTGACACTTACTAAGGCCTGTGAAACGTTGTCTTTGGAGCAAGCTCCCTCTTTGTATCCTTGTATGATACATTCCTGCTATTAATATGGTACACAATTATGTCCAGTTTTCGTATGTGTTCATGGTGAGATTAGTTTTTGGTATAATCCGCACAAAACCATACTATTTCGGATTAATTTTTATAGTTTCACATTGTTAATGTCAATCAGTATAGTCTGAATCTTTTATTGTTTAGCCACTATGTTTTCGTATTCTAGCCAGCTCGGATCTTGGTAGCCTCCAATTCCATTGTATCCCACCCCTTATACCTCCCCCACCTCCCTCTTTCCTAACCCATGGAAAAAATAAACAAATAAGAGGTTAAATCGCCGTATAACTAGTAACCAACATATTACTTGGACGAACCAGAGCAAAAGCACACATATGTCTCATATATAGAGTAATATCTGTAAATCCATAATTTTTGGAAGCATAAAAGACAATCATGCACCACATTAACTACATAGGAACTTGGATACACGGAATGAAGATTCCAAATGTATGATTGAAGACATCTTGCCATGAGACCAGACTCTTCGTTGGGCCATGCATGCAACCCAGCTTTCAGTTCAATGACAGTCTTAGATGAACTGACCTCACTCAGCAGAAGTCTCACTCAAGATCAGGTGAACAACGACAAATCAACACTGCCAACTTTGACACAAGACACAACAGCTTAAGTGCAAGACACAACACGGCTTTTGAGTCTTCAACAATGAAAGATGTACTAAATTTGATGCTAAGCCATGGAATACTTCAAGAGTTGGTGAGATAACGTGCTCCATGTAGCAGTTCCCTGCAAGAGCATAATCACCACCATTGTTTAGGTCTCAAAAGCAATCTTAGAGATATGATTACAAAGTAACTATGTAGTTGTCACAATCTGCTAAGATTATTTGCATGCAGATAAAAGAAATTTTCTTGTCGAAAGTTAGGCACCAACTTGCCAGAAAAGATTGCTCTAGCATCCTCTCCAAATCAAATACCGGAAACCCAGAAGAGGATATCTCCACTGTGCACACATACTGTGTGCCCTTATCCAACAGCTCCTACTACTTGAGGAAAGCATCACTACCTTAGCCTCTTGCTAACAGGAGGGAAAGAAAGGGGGAGGCGGGGTCCCATGTAGTGGTGACAACAAGAGCAATTCCTACAGCTCTGTCAGACTCTTCGAGTAAGTAGCATCTCATCTAATCCAGAAAATACTACTGTACTAGACACAGAAGTACAGCATCACGAAAGCAGAGACATAGTGTACTCCCTAAATACATATTTGACAATTCATGGTCTACATATGTTTGCATATGTGCTCCACAACTGTAATGACACTCGACTAACATGCACTTAATGTCATTCCTTTTGGGGGTTTTGTGGGAAGGCAGGGCATAATCTCTATGGAATCGTGAGGTGCAGCCACACAGAAACTTCGGAAATTCTTTCACGTAATGCATGGAAATAGTGGCATAACGTCTAGGTAAAAAGTTAAAGATGCCAGACTATAAGTGGCTCCTAATCTCAGTATCAAATGTCCAGCAGATGATCTATAATTGACAAAAGAATTGTCATCACCAATGATACACTTAAAGCTCCACCTTCCAGGAAGCTGAACTGTCTATTTTTAAGCTTTGGATGATATTCATGATTATGTCTACTTTTTGGACAGCTAAAAAGTCACTTTTGGGCAATTTTCACCTTGGCTTATACCGGACTAAAGCAAAATCTCAAACTAAATTTGCTCTACTTCCCTTCTATGTACTAGCATCCTGTATGCAGGCAATAGGACCTTACAACGACAGGACTCTTCGATGCGTTTGGATGATGCTAATGATAATCTGCTGAATGTTATTGCCTGAAATGATCAAACCCTACATTCTATTCCCAAAGCTTATGGGCTAAATTATACTTTTCCAAAGTAATGTCCAAGGCATCATACAATTAAACACCACAGCGCCCCAGCTTAGCCAGAACCACATTGAACACACTAGTAGTTTCGTCTTGTTTCATGGACAAATTTTATACTTCGTAAACGCAAACCAAGAATACCTTATCCCCTTATGTGTATGCATGCACGCACGCGGGTGCACAAGAGACCTCCAATCAAGTCTAGTTCGCATAAGTTATGGAAATACATGAAGGATACCACCAATAGAAATTCCAGAAGCAGATGCCCACAGCCACACAATAACATACAAGAAGTGGTGTCATTTACCTTGAAACAAAAGAATCTTATCTCTTCAAATGCTTGGCAGCTCAGATCATACACAATAACAGTGGCAGCATTCAAACCTCATCAACACCCCCTTCCCCAAAGAAAGGGAAAAGAATACAGGAGCACAGACACACATAAAACACTGATATAATTGCTAAGGGTAGGAGACACAGTCAACCAAACTTTCTTTTCACCTAGGCCATCATTTTTCATGGAGGAGTAGCGAGAATAGATGAATGACCCAATATCAGAAAGTGCAATCAGTAAAAATAGCTACACAAGCAGGAGGCACTTAACGGACAAATTTCAATAGAACAAATCAACAGAACTTGGTTTAAGTCAAATCATAAAATAATCTATAGAAAGGGAACAAGATATTAAAACATCACAACAAAAGGAAGCAAACATTATAGTACCCTTCATTATAAGACTAGTCATCATCTTCATGATTACGCTTCCTGCTCTTCTTGTCAGAGCGCTTGGAGTCTCTTCCAACCCTTGAATCATCTGACTCACTGATATCAGAATCCGAACATGATCTAGCCCTCCTGGTCTTTCTCTTATGCCGCCTAGGAGATTTCTCAGAATCCTCAGAGTCATCGGAATGTCGATGGCTCCTCCTCCTCCTCTTTTCCTTCCTACTCTTCCTCCGCCTACGCCGACGCTCCTCCTCCTCATCATCAGATGACTCATCCCTCTTCCTTCTCCTCTCCTTCTTTCTCTTCCTCCGAGCACCATCTTCCTCATCTGAATCACTCCCAGATCTCTTCTTGCTCCCCCGCTTCTTTGACCTACCCCGTTTCTTCCTCCCACCAGAATCAGAATCTTCATTGTCCGACAAATCCTTCTTCTTTTTCACAGACTTTGATTTGCTGCCACCCTTCTTCCCATAACGTTCAGCAATAATCCTCTCCATTTCAGAATCCTCACTGGAATCTGAGCTTTCAGTCTCATCATCAACCTCAGAACTCTCCTCCGAGCTCTCACCAGCATTCTTGCCATTCATTTTCCCAGCACTACCCTTAATTTTCGCCAAACCCGCCATGATATCTGCCTGCATTACGTCCGGGTCTTTCTCCTTGTCATCACCTTTTACACTCAAGAAGTTCCTACACTGAAAAGTAAGATGCCCAACACGGCCACACTTCTTGCAAGCTCCACGGGCCTCATCAGCACTCGAACCCGTGATCCTAGCTAGAGCAAGCAAACCCTGGAAGCTTGCATAGGCATTGTCGGGCTCAGCCTCACTCTTGCTGTGAGAAGCAGCCTTGGAATCATCCTTGGTGGGAGCATACGGATCATAACCAATAGCACTCTGCCAAATCCCGTGAGTCTGAAGGGCCGCACTACTGTGCACCCGGTTGTTTGCGGGCATACGAACCCGACCTGCAGTGGCCGGCATCCTGAAACTTTAATATACAACCCTGAAACAATAAGATCAACAATTTAGCATCCAAAGCCAATTCTTAGCACTAATCGATTTCAAATCATCAATCAAAGCACGAAACACAGATCTGGGTTATGAGATACTAAATCAAATCAGAAACATAAGGGTTTCTGCGTCAAGTATGGAACAATTGGAATTCACTTCTAGTCTCTCAAATTAAACAACCAACCAAATCTAAACCCTAAATTGTTTTCCGAATGAAGCTAATCGATATTACCAGACAGAAGAAACTATGAATTCGCACTAATCTCAAGTTGAAAATTTTCAATCAACAGATTATTGGAATTACAAGAATACCAAAAATTAAGCAATCTTCTGAAAGAGAAAGCAAATAAATAGACAGAGAAGGAGGAAGCAGAGTACCTTGAGAATCCGAGGTAGAAGAATCCAAAGCGAGGAGCAGAAATTCAAACCCTAATTAGCAAAATCGCCCCAAATTCTGACAGGCCCCAACATCACCACAGAAAATAACAGCCAATTACTTTCAAATTCTTATTCTGAAATCTGAGCTCTTGAAGGCTTAAAACGACGGTGCTTCGAAGTCAGCTACCGCAGCGTGTAAATGAGCCAAGCCCGCTTGGTTCGGCTCGGCTCGGATATATATGAATCACGTTCGAGGCCGGCTCGATACTCCCCTGCCTTGAAAGCTTAGCTTTTGCTCGTACTTGGTTCCATATTGTTAGGCTCATAACCCGATTCAGTTTTTTTTTTTTTTTAATTTTCCATTTTGCCTTGAAAAATTTTTAATTTAACCCTTGAAATAAGTAAAGTTAAATTTTTAAATTTAACAATGGAATGAAGTAAGGAGAAAATTAGGAAAGATGCAAAGAAATATTTTTGTAAGAATAAGGCAAAAATGCAAATTTCTCTTGTAAATAAACATATAAAGAAAAACAAATCAAATCATCCGAGCCCAGTTTGAGTTAGTTTTTGGAAGAATTTGGGCTCACAATCCATATTGATTTATTCTCAATGGATCGATTTACCCCATTACTCATAAGCTCAATAAGTTAATTGACAATAATAACAAATTATATGATAGTGTTATTGTCCTATATTAAAATTTTTACTAGTTTTGAGCATGTATATATGCAACTAAACAAGTGAGGAACTCCGCATGTTCCGATATTGGTTTTGGGTAGGAATATTAGTTAGGCTTATATACATGGCTTATTTGTTTAGGAAAATTACTCAATCCATTGCCCAAGAGTTTTAGGTTGTAATCTAACTTGTATTTCTATGTACGGTGCATTTGTTTAATGGCTTTAAAGGTTTTTTTTGGGTAGGGAGGAGGGGAATATTGAGAGAGAATGGGATGTTAACTGATCAGAACTCATATTCCTAATGAGAAATTCTAACGTAAAATTTTCAAATAATATATATTCTATACTATTCATTTTAAATTCTGACGATAAAATTTATAGTAATTGATTACAACTAATTTTGAATAAGTAAATAACT
>NCQV01110070.1:0-15948 GCA_002740545.1 Lophocereus schottii | reverse complement strand
GTTGTTTTGCGAATTTGTTTTTTAGCTAATTCACTACCTTATCCTGACGAATTTGTTAAATTTTCAAATTGTGGACAGGGCCCTGATGCCAGAGTAAACAGGGATTTCGTGAGTGCTTTTTTGGGAGAAAAGCATGTATATCTTTTTTTGAATTGGAACGTGATTCACACTAATGGACGGAGATTTTAGTATTAATGAGGAGGGTGGTACTCAGATACTAAACTAGCAAAGTTGAAATCCCATAATCCCTGAACAAGCAGTGTGCCATCTAATCTTTCAAGATAAATTCAAGTTAGCGAGATTATATCCTTAAGACTTATTTCCGTTTTATTTTTCGACTGCATCTTACTCTTCCTCTGTTGCGCGACTCACCTACTTTTCGGACTTCTTTCACTCTTTTTGATATTCTATTCCTCATCAAATTTTTATGAAAAATTGTTGGCACATATTTGTACAAGAATCTCTTTATTTCGTTGCTAGTTGTTTTCTTCTCCTGAAAAGAGGGAAATAGAATATTTTTACAAGGGAAATTTTATAGAGGCAAAGGTGGGATTGACAACTCTTGCATCTCCCTGACTATTGAGTACATATTTATAAAGAGAAGAGAAGTGCACTCTGACGTCAGCACTTACATCATGAGGATAAGATTCTTCCGAAAGTGATGAATTCACATGATATAGTTCACTGTTCTTGATAAAGTTGATTTATCTTCTTTATCTTTTTGTGTTGGCAGGATCCACATTGTTCATTTGTTCATTATAGGATGTGTTTTGTCTTTACCTTGTCTTTTTTAGTTTGGTAGAGTTCAACAAATTTTGTGCGAAGAGTGGGACTTCCATAAAAGTTTTTGGGCTCTAGCTCATAGCTAAAGTCAAGAAGGTTGCCATCAATTGAGACACGTGTAGGTTCCTTCTATAGTGATGACAGTGAGGTTGTCTTCATAGTATAGTGTTCTTGGTCCTTTGTTCATTAGCCTTTTGCTTTGGCATTTGATGGCTAATTTTTCAGTTGATATGTTATAGTTTATCCAAGATTTTTCAAAGGTCGGAATCTTGAAGTTTCCGCCGTTTTTTAGCTTGAATAGTTGCAAAGATATTGCTGATCTTAATAAGATGAAGAACGCGATATATTGTATCTTCATCCTCGTTAAGAGAGATAATGAGAAATTTCATACAGACATACCCTTTGTTTAAGTTCTGGACTGCATTCTTGAAGGCTTTTGGGAATTTTTATAGCTCAATTAAGCTTAAACTTAGATAAAAAAGATAAAGATACTCTTAAGTAAAGAGTTCCCATACAAGTTCGAGATTTTCCCTATGAAAGGCGATAATCCTGGGAAACAATGAATCCCTAGGACTGTAATATAGTTCAGGAACTTTAGAGACCTTCTGATAAGCAATGATAGTTGCCTCACAATAGTTCTTATAAAGATGTCTAAAGATATGTAGATAGTTCTGATGTTAGTATGTTGAATAACTGGACTTTGAGCTAATAGCTTAGATTTTAGTTCATACTTCTCTTTCTCTTTTCTAAAGAGGGGGTTTGAAGTGTTTACCCTACTCAAGTGAAGATGAAAATGTACCTCAGAATGTTTAGTATATACTTTCTTTTGGGTCCATTTTAGAGAAATTCTCCTTAAGTTCTTTAATAATTTGATGGAAGTGAGTGGCGATCTCTTAAGCTTTTTAAAGATTCGCTCTAAGATCAACAACTACTTCTTCAGTGACTTCAATTTTTTCATTAGCAGCTTCACAATATTCATTGACAATGATCATGATGTTTAGTTCTATAATTAGATGCTCTCCTTTCATGAGTTCCATAGGCACTTTTCCATTATCCTCTGTATTCATTTTTCCGAGTGAGGTAATTTGTGACAAGGTTATTTTTTCCTACAACATCTCATAAATAGCACTAAAGTGATATAAGAATAATTGTCATATACAAAATTTTTTGCATGTGAGGTCTATTATCTAAAGCTTGTTTAACAAAACTCGCGGGCAATTGGTTATCAATTAGAACCTTAAATGGTTTAGGTAATAAAAAGAGTCTCCATTTAGTATAATTACTAAAAGCTCTTTTTCCCTAATTTTATAGTTTTCTTCTCTTTCTAAAAATGTTCTGCTGCGATAGCCACAAATTTTTGTTCAAGTTAATTTTTAAAACTGCGGCCCAAGTTGTGTTGAACGCATGTTTAAAGGATTATGTTATCTTTTGGTTCTAACAGTCATAAACTTGGTAGTTATGAGCATTCTTCTTTTAGTTGTCTGATAATTTATGTATGTTTATTTGTCCATCCATGGGTGCTATTTTCTGAAGTAGGCTTTACAGATCCTTCTTCTTTTTTTCCTAAGTTAGGAATGTAAGCACTAACATATCTTAGTTGTCCTAAAGATACTTGAATTTGCTTTTTAGTTCTAAACTAATTAGGGTACTCATTGATTTTTCTTGGGATATGAGGTTGTGAGCTTATTCTATTATTTCCTACTACAAATCCTAAAAATTTAATCTTCTCTTTTTTAATATTAGCATTCTTTCACCAAGGCAGATATCTTCTTTGATCGTTACTGATGCAGAGCATGGCACACAAGAGAGTTCCCAAGATCCAAATCCTATCCAAGATGCCATTCAAGACCACAAAGACCAGGGTAATCAAAATAACACTTAGCCAGATTCATTCCTTGTTGTCCTGCTCCAATCTAGAATTGATCACATTTTTAGATGGTATGATTCTAGGCATTTCCAAGACCTCCTATAAGCAAGTCCTACTTTGTTGTAATCCAAGGTGTCTAATTTCGCTAGGAAAACTCAATTTTGGCCTAAGTCATAGGAAGTTTGCTACATTGGTCCAAACAGTGAAGGTATGCTGAGGAAATTCCAGTTTACCTGCATTGGAAGATCGGATAGGATCACCACCTTAAACATTATTTAGGGCTAGAATTTTTGTTGGACTGATAGCCAACACTCCAAGGTTCTAAGACATGAAGAGGAATTCAAATCATGACCAGTTCTTTATGGAGTTTAAGCTGTATTTTGCCAAGCATTGCGGATTGAGGCCATTCCATACTTGGTTTGAGTTCTTGGTTGGTTCCTCTGCCTAAACTTGATTTAAGGCTGATTTTTCTATTTGGCATGATTGTTCATCTCCTAAGGAACCCTGATATGTATTTAAGTCAGTTCTAAGTCAAGTTCAGGTTGGGAACTAACTTGATCATTTTTAGTGATTACCATAGCTTATTAGGGTTAAACAAGTTTTTGGACCTTAATGGATTTTTCCTTAATGGAGCGGGTTTGTTCACCTACAACTTGCTTCTTTAGTTGATGGGGCATCTAAAAACACCATCATTACTACCCTTGTAGCCTGAATAGCCACTTGACCAATTGGCTTGAGAGGTACAGGCCACTTGCTCCCAGATTGGACAGCCAAAAAGCAACCTCCTGCAGACCTTTTCTCTCTCTACCATGTCCAAGTGGTATGTTTAGGCTAATCAAATTAGGATTAGATCTAGGTCAATTCTAAAACTGATTGCATTAGTTGGACCTATGTTTGTAGTTAGCTTAAGCTAAAATTGCTTTATAAAACAGTTTAGTTAAGCCAGATTGTTTAGCTTAAGGGACTAGCCTACTTGCTTGCTAGCTGGGACATATATATATACCCACTTGGATATTTGTTCAAGGAAGATTTGATGAATGAGAAACACCATTTTCGTGTTCTAACACAAACACCCATAAAATCTCTCATTTATCAATCTGTTTGATTGCCATATTAGAGCCATTTCCTTTAACCCAAATTTTATGGCTTGACCTTTGTGATTTAGAGGGTGGATCCCTGAATTAACATGGGTGGTATCCTCTGTTTTGGTTTTGGTTCATTGCTATTTCAAAGCCATGCTAAAATTAGATTACAAGCCGTCCTTATTGGTTGACTTAATTCAATCATGCATCAAATTGTTATTAAAGGTCAACCTGGTGGGTTTTCTTATTATTTTATTGGTTTTACAATCTTCTCGTGTTTTGAAACCACATTTCTAGCAGGTATAAAGAAACCCATTCATCCTAAACACAAATCTAGCTACAAATTAACCTAAAGTCCTTAAACAACCTAGAATCATTTTCTAAGCCAAGTCCAGGAGGGAAGAAGTTGATCCTTCTCAAAACTAAGCACCTCACAGACTAACCGTTGAGGAAAGTCATGAGCTAGGAGGGGGAATGCCATACTCCAACTCCAAAGGGATGTCTAAAACACTCATCACCAGTTTGGCTGATGTTTTAGCCAGATTTAGAGATGATCCTGGAGGAAGTATGAGGAGAGATCATGGTCAGCCAAGGAATAATCTAACCTTAGATCATTCACCTTAATCCCAGGATAAACCATCACCTAGGGGTAGAAGAAGACCACCAGGAGCCAACGAAGATGATTTGGGGGATATGAAGTTTGATCCCCTAAATTTTGATGGTGCCTTGAATCCAGATGTGTACCTAGAGTAGATCCAAACTGTTGAGAGGTCCTTTGAAGTTAAAGGCTATTGTGATGAGAAATATTTAAGGTACCCATTCTAAAGCTCAAAAAGTATGCTACCCTTTGATATGAAAATACCAAAAGATAAAGAACCAAGGAGGAAAGGTCATGGATGACAACCTGGTCCAAGTTAAAGAAACTAATGAACAAGAGGTTCCTGCCTGAGGGTTATAAAAGGGATTTCTATCATAGAGTATCCTCCTTGAACCAAGGACGGATGAGTGTGGAGGAGTATATCAGAGAGTTTGAACAACTCAGGATTAGAAGTGTTTTAGGGTAAGAACCAAAATAAGTTGTGCTTAGGTTCTCAAAAGGACTAGACCAAAACTTAACAAAGAAGGTTGATCTTTAACCTTATTAGAGTTTTAAGGATGTTTGTAAATTAGGAAAAACAAAAATCCATACACAAATTCCTAATCTCATCTAACCCCCCACCTAAGCCCTATTCTACCCCTAAACCAAAAACATAACCAAAAAGAGATTTGCCTAGAGACAAAGGCAGGGGAGTTGTTAGGGCATTCCCTAAGCATCTTGATGGAAAAAGATGTTTCAAATATCAGGGATATATTCATTTACAAGTAGAATGCCCAAACAAAAGAGCTCTCACTATCAAAGAAATTAAGGAGATCAACCAGATTGTTATTGAGCCAAGTAAATGAGAAATTGAGGAAGAAGAGGAGGCCACGAATCCAACTCCTGAAGTTAGGGCATTCTTGGTCCTCAAAAGACTATTACACACCATGGAGAGTGTAAGGGAAGAAAGACAAAGGGAGCTCATCTTTCACTCCTGGTGTGCCATTTAAGGGAAGGTATGTAGTTTAATCATTGATAGGGATAGTTGTACCAAAATTGCTTCATCCCATTTAGTTGATAAACTTAAGCTCTCTACTACCCCTTACCCTCAGTCGTACTCACTATAATGGCTCAGGAAAAGAAATAAAGTGCATGTAACCAAATAAGTTTTAATTGTATGCAACATAGGTAACTTTAAAGATGAGGTCCTCTGTGACATATTACCTAAGAATGCATGTCATTTACTCCTCGGGAGATCCAGGCAGTTTGACAAGGTGCCACTCATAATGGAATAACCAACACCTACACTATTAAGGTCAAGGGTTATGACTACACCTTCACCCCTTAGCTAAATCCAGAAATGTTACATCGAGCCATGGGGAGGGAACCACAAGTGACAAAACCTTATTTTTAAGTGAAACACGGGTAGAGAGATCCAGAAGTAAAGGCAAACCAGTTTATGCGTTACTTTTGTTCGAAGAAGTAGAGGGAGAGACACCTTTGCACTCCTTTGCTCGGCCCCTTGCACGTGAGTTTTGGATGCATTCCCTAGTGACTTACACCGGGGATTACCTCCAGTTAGAGGTATTGAACATCAAATTTACCTACTACCCAAAGGTGCCCTACTAAACAAGGTAGCTTATAGGTGTAACCCTACTTAATCTAAGGATCTTCAGAGGCAAATTCAAGAACTTATTAATAGAGGTCACATAAGAGAGAGCATGAGACCTTGTTCTGTCCCAGCCTTACTTCTGCGTAAGAAGGATGGAACGATGAAAACGTATGTAGATGGTCATGTTATAAATAACATTTACAATCAAGTATAGGTACCTTATCCCTACACTTGGTGATATGTTGGATGAACTAAATAGATCCAAGGTGTTTTCCAGGGTTGACTTGAGGAGTGGATACTATCATATTAGGATGAGGGATGGTGATGATTGAAAGACAGCCTTTAAAACAAATCAATGCTTATATTAGTGGCTTGTCATGCCATTTGGCATGTCTAATGCCACTAGTACCTTTATGAGGTTAATGAATAAGGTCCTTAAACCATTCATTGGTTACTTCATGATACTGTACTTTGATGGTATTCTGATTTAAAGTTAGAATGAGGGGGAACACATTGATCACTTAAGGCAGGTTTTTGAGGTTATAAGAAGGATAAAAACTCTATGCCAAGATAGAGAAATGTGAGTTTTTCACTCTTTAGCTCACTTTTCCTAGTTATGTAGCTTCAGCCAAAGGCATTCAAGTTGATCAAAGCAAGATTGAGATAATCCAGTCCTAGCCTCAACCCAAGTCAGTTACAGAGGTAAGAAGTTCTCATGGTTTAGCCTCTTTTTATAGGAGGTTCATTAGGGGATTTAGCTTAATCACGGCCCCCATTACTGAATGCATTAAGAAAGGAGTCTTTGAGTGGCCCAAGGCTGCCCAAAATGCCTTTGAAGATATCAAGCAAAAACTATGCCAAGCATCTATCTTTCTACCAAACTTTGAAGATCTATTTGTGCTTGAATGTAATGCAAGTGGTGTTGGAATAGGAGCTATCCTAACCTAATCCAAGAGGCCCATTGCCTACTTTAGTGAGAAGCTCAATGGTTCTATACGCAACTACAGCACTTATGATAAAGAGTTTTATGCTATTGTATGGGTTTTAACTCATTAGGGTCATTACCTCAAAGCTAGGCCTTTGGCCGACATTCTAATCATCAGGCTTTCAGGTATGTCAATGGTCAGCACAAATTGAACCCAAGATATACAAAATAGGTGGAATTTCTTTAGTCATTCAACTTTACTTCCAAACATAAGAGTGAAAACAGAATATGGTTGCTAATGTTCTACCCAAATGGTAGACTTTACTTTCTATTATGGAAGTAAAGGTACTTAGATTTCACTCAATCCAAGTTATCTATAAGGAGGATCCAAATTTCCAGCTCTTGATTGAGCAGGTCCCAAAAGATGTCCTCTATGTTGTCTAAGAAGGCTATCTATCTAGGTATAACGAGGTTTGCATTCCTAAGTGCTCTTTAAGAGAGCTACTAGTCTAAGAAGCTCATGGTGGTGCTCTTCTGGCCATATTAGCCTAAACAAAATAATTAACATTCTTAAAGAGCATTTCTATTTGCCTATGATGGGAGGAGATGTTCACAAGATTATTTTAGCTTGTTCTATTTACCACAAAGCCAAGAGTCAATTCCATCAAGGATTATATACCCCACTGCATGTACCTTTAACACCTTAGGATGATATAAGTATAGATTTCATTGTGGCTCTCCTTAGGACTCAGAGAGGGAAGGACACAATCATGGTAGTTATGGATAAGTTTTCTAAGATGGCTCAGTTTATTCTATGCCATAAAACTGATGATGCTAGCTACATTGCTGAGTTGTGCATCAAAGAGATCATGAAGCTCAATGTGTGCCCAAATCTATTATGTTTGATAGGGACTCCACGTTTCTGTCCCACTTCTGAAGAAGTTTGTAGAATCTTTTAGGCACTAGAGTCTTATTTAGTATAGCCTATCATCCTCAAACTGATGGTCAAATAGAAGTAACAAGCCAAAATCTCACCACGTTACTTAGGAGTTTTGCGTAAAAGCTTAAAAGATTAGGGCCTAAAAATGCCCTATGTTGAGTTTGCCTATAATAGGGCTCCATTTTCTACTACTAAGCACTCTTCCTTTGAGTGTGTATATGGGGTGTACCCTCTCATTCCCATTAATTTGCTGCCTCTACCAAGTGAACCAATGGTGAATCATGATGTTGAACTAAGAGTAAAGGAAATGAAGAAGTTGCATGAACAACCAGGGAACAACATAGAAAAGACCAATGTAGCTTACAAAGTCAAGGGCAAACCAGCATAGGAAGAAGATGGAGTTCAATCTAGGGGATCTAGTCTGGTTACACCTCAGAAAGGAGAGGTTTCCACACAAAAGGAAGAACAAGCTTATGGCAAAAGGGGATGGGCTATAAGATCATTGGAAAGGTGGTAGACAATGCTTACAAGCTATAACTCCCAAGAAATATGGTTGTTTTAACCACCTTTAAAATTGTGACTTAAGTACTTACATGAACAAATGTTTTAATGACCCTTCGAATTTGATGTCAAATCATTCTGAAGAAGGGGAGGTTGATACAAAGCATGGCACAGAAGAGAGTTCCCATGATCCAAATCATAATTAGGATGCCATGCAAGGCCAGCAGGAGCAAGGTAATGAAATAACACTCAGCCAAATTTATTCCTTGTACTTTAGCTCTAATCAAAAATTGATCACAATTTTACAATTCTAGGAGTTTCCAAGACCTCCTATGGGAAATTCCTACCTTGTTATACTCTTTAAGCTGTCTAATTTCACTAGGAAAACTCCATTTTGGCATGTGTCGTAGGGATTTTGCTACATTGACCCAAAAAGTGAAGGTATGATAAGGAAGTTCTAGTTTACCCATATTAGAAGACTAGGTGGAATCACCACCTTAAACCTAATTTGGGGCTAGATATTTTGCTTGGAATGATAGCCAACACCCCAAGGTGTCAATCCATGAAGAGGAATTCAAATGATCACTAGTTCTTCATGGAATTTCAAATCCATTTTGCCAACTATTGCAGATTGAGGCCATTCCATACCCAATTTGAGTTTCGGATTGGTTCCTCCACCTAAACCTGGTTTAGGGGTGGATTTTCTATTTGGGATGAGCATCAACATCCTAAGGAGCCATAATATGTCTTCAAATCAGCTCTAAGTCAAGTAGAGGTTAGGGAACCAACTTAATCATTTTCTGTTATTACCTAGACCCATTAGGCTTAAACAAGATGTTTTGACCTTATAGGGTTTTCCTCTAGAGAGAGGGTTTGTTCACCTGGCAACTCGCTTCCTTGGTTGTTGGGACATCTATAAACATCATTATTATGACCCTTGTAGCCTTGGCATCCACTTGACCAATTGGCCTGAGGTATAAAAGCCACTTGCTCTCGGACTGGACAGCTGAAAAGCAACCACTTGCACCCCAAATTTTCTCTCTATACCATACGCAAATGGTATGTTTAGGGCTAATCAAATCATTTTTAGCTCTAGCTTAGTTCTAAAATAGATTGTATTAGCTAGACCTATGCTTGTAATTAGCTTAAGCTAAAACTATTTTGCAAAATAGTTTATTTAAGCCGAATTGTTTAGCTTAAGGGACTAACCTATTTCCTTGCTAGCTAGGTACATGTATATGCACCTAATTGGGTGTTTGTTCAAGGCGGATTTGATAAATGAAAACACCATTTTCGTATTCTAACACGAACAATCTAAAAATCTCTCTTTCATTAGTCCATTTGATTGTTACATTAGAGTGGTTTCATTAATCCAAATTTAGTGGCTTGGCATTTATGATTTAGAGGGTGGTTTCCTGAATTAGCTTGGTGGTGGCATGGCCTTTATCCCATTGATATCCTCTATTTTGGCTCTTATTCGTTGCTATTTCAAAGCAAAGTTAAAATCAGATTGCAAATCATCCTTATCACTTGAGCTCATTCAAGGTTCACGCATTGGTTTCTATAAAGAGATTTGAGTTGTTTTCTATGTTCTTCAACTGTGTTTGAGTTTAATGGATATCTTCTACATGGACAATAAGAAAATTGTTCATATGTTTAAGTGGATTGTGCATTCTTCTTTGGAATATTCTTAGTGCATTTTTAAGTCCCAACGGCATCACGATCCATTCGTAGAATCCTTAAGTGTGCTAAAACCTGTGTATTTGATTCTATTTTCGTCCATTTTAATATGTCAAAATCTTGATTTACAATCGAACTTGGAGAAATACTTTTTAGTTTTTGACTAGATTGGTTAAAACTTCTTCATTCGGTAGGAAATAGTTATCTGATTTTGTAAACTAATTTATTTGCTTATAAATTTATTACCATTCTAGGTTTTCCTCTTCTTCATTTTGCTTCATTCATTACCATAAAGGTTGGCAAAGAATGGGCTTCTTTGGGGCATCTAATTAATCCTTTTCCTAGTAGTTCTTCGATTTGTAATGAAAATTTTCTAATCTCTTCTTCAGAGTATAACATAGGTTTTTCTTTAATATAAATTTCTTGCGTTAATTCTATTTTGGCTCTAGGATGTTTTGGTTTCCAAAATTGTATTGGGTTTTTTGAGTAAATTGTTTCTAAATTAGTCAGTAACTCTTCTTTTTTTATTATGTTTACTTTAAAATTAGATTTTTGGATCAGTGTTTGAAGCGAACGTTGTTCATAACCATTTCTACTACACTTCATGGGCACTTTGTAAGGGTGTTTTAACGTGGGAATTTTAAGAATATGTCCACATTTAGTAGTTAAATATAAGGTGTATGTAGTTTGAGTACACCTTGCAAATTTGTTTGAGAAAGTTATTTTCAAGTAAAATATCATATCCTGGATTATATTGAATATAGTAATGGAATGTTAAAAATTTTGTTACCTAAAATAACGAGAACATTATTTTGAACAAATTCTAAATGAGCAATTGTTGAATGATTTTCTTTGACGTGAAATTTTTTGTTCAAAGGGAGTTTTTCCCATCTTAGTAAAAGAAATTGATAAAAGAAAGTTACTTTCGATCCTTTATTTATTAAGGCTACTGTAATAATATTCAGTTCTTTTGCGAGAACTTCAATGTAAGTGAGAATACGAAATTTAATCTGTTTCATATTCTACAAAGAAGGATTTTAGTTTCTTGGTCAACTAAAAGATATATGAAGGCTTTATTTCAAAGCATAGAAACTTATCAAGCAAGCTCATTCCTAATAGGGCATCCCTATTAGGAGTGAGCTTCCTTGATAAGTTTAGAGTAGGATCTATATAACAATCATGTTTAAGAAGGATTGATCCTTGAATTTTCATCATAATTCTTGGTTTTTTTACTAAGAGTAGTCCTTCTTCCATCGTAAGTAATGAAACTGTATTCTTGAGCTGGGATAACTGGAGTTTGCATAGTTATACGATGACATTTAGAAGCTCCTATGTCTATGACAATTTTATCTTTTATCCAATTCTGACCACTAAAATATTGTTGTCTAACTTTAGATTTCTGTTACTACTACTAAGGTTGTTTAAATTTAAGCTGTTAGTGTTAACTGAAGAGTTTGTTGGGTCACTATTCTCATTCCTATACTTATATATGATAGGCGGTGCTATAGTACTTGATGCTGCATCTTCATCTACTAGATGAAAGTCTGTTAGAGAATGTCGTAACACCTGCGTTCCTTATTTTTATGTTAAGTTGGTTGCCTTGGCTTTTGACGTTACAAAATCATATTTTAGTAATGTTATGAATTAGATTATTATTGATGTGCTTGTGTGAGTTGTAATTTTATTCAAATGAATATTATTGTCGCCATTAATATTATTATTATTATTAGTTTTGAAAATTTTTACGATGATTTTTAATAAACGTTAATAGGGATTATTAACAGGCACTAAATCGAGTAGGAACCTGAATACGATTAGATTGACAACTTTTGAACTACTTTGGCTATTTATTAATTGGAAGCTTGATATATTAGGGGGCGATTAATTGATTAAAGATTGTATTATTGATTCAGATTTAGAGTATGAGGTACGAGAGTAGACTAGCGGTGTTATGTATTGGGGAAGCCAAAGCAAAAAAGAGGGAGAAAAGAAAAAAAAGGACTAGAAAGGGGTCAAATCCCCTTCTTCATGCTAAGATACCAGACAAGGGGGACTTTTTCTAGTTCCTCGCAACCCCTGCCCGGTGACCAGCATAGGCCAGAGACAGGATGAGAGAGGCCGACGGACGGCACAACTCCCGATGATTGCTAGTTGCGGTGCGCCCCACTGGCCACTCCATGCAATCGCCCATGATTCAAGAGAGAGAAAGAGACACATTAAGCCAGGGGATGGCAGTGGCGGTGCAACATTGGCAGCCACTGATTTGCACAGTAGCTATGACCCCACCGTGCTGTTGGTGAGAGAGATGGAGTCGAGTGAGAGCCACAGTTCAAGGGGATAGGGTTTGAGACCTCTAACACCACCATTGTTGCAGCCTATGCACCACCACCATCTTGACACGCAGCCACCACTATTTCCACTGCTAGTGGTGGGCTCGAATTTGGCTGGAACTTGACCAAACGAGGGCAAGAGGTAGGCAAAACCGGGAAGTAGCAACAACTAACGAGTAAGGAAGCAAAGGGATGAGCTGATTCTGTGCATGCCAACCAAAGCAAAAACCTAAGTGAGGTCCTCAAGCGAGGTGGGTTTTCTCTTCCTCCTAATTATGGTACTTTCAAATAAATTTTAAAAATTTTAGGTAGTTTCTGGTTGAAATCTGAAATTGCATTAGTAAATGGGAGATTTGACATTAAATTGAAGTGAAAATGATGTTGGCGGTGATTTAGGTAAATGCATGTGAAATAACACCCAACTTACAAATTAGGTGATTTGAGGAAATGGTAGAGTAACCAAAAACGTGTTTTAATGACATTGCTAACTCACTTTAATTTGTCTAAATTCTGTTTTGATGGTTGCATATGAATGTTATGCTAATGGATGTTGATATGGATTTAAGGTTCATGCATGTGAAGTAACGTACAGTTTGCTCACCAGCACGATTTGAGGAATTGTATGGCAAGCAGAATTGTGTCTTAACATTGTTGCTAAATCAGTTGAAATGTGTTTATATTCTATTTGAGGTGATTATATATAAATGCTACACTTATGGATATTGGTTTCATGAATTAAACGAATGAATTATTGTGATATTGAACCGAGCTTGGTAGTTGGGTGGCCTGAGGCGAAACTATTGAGTAATTTAAGGTTCTTGTGGTCGGTGTTGTGTGAGGAGAGAGCTTGGTTTTGATATTAATCGCAATCGTGTGGATTGCGACATTTATGAAATGCTAAAGTAGATTCTGCTGAAACTATTCCTGTGAAGTGTGATGAATGTGCTACTTGTGAACCCCTTCCCTCTTGATGTTGTTAAGTGATGCTATGTGATTGATTTTATACTTAGACATCTATAAAAAGGGTCGTTAAAAGATTGTTTTCATAACTACATATATTTCTAAATATTGACCAGTTGCCTAATGATTTCTTAAGATGTTTGCAGCTTAAAAGATCCTAAATCGTCGAACTATGTAGTGAGTGACTCAACTGCATAGTCGTTAGGGTTAAGAAGTCGAAAAGAAAACTAGTTGCGAGTTCAAAAACATTTTACGGCTTAAGTTCCTTCATATCCCTTCTTGTGTTTAAAAGGGTTGAAATGAATTGAAAAATGGCAACTGAAGATGTCTATTGCGAAACTAAGTTGGAAACATATGCTAGCTAAGTATTTTGAGTTTCGAATGCCTTTTAAATTACAAGTTAGTAACTTCGTTACGATTTTAAGAGGTTTTCAATTGAATTATGAAGTGTTTGAATATTTTACGTGTGAGCCCCTCCCCCTTCATGTCATTGAGCTTTATCATGTGTGTGATGGCGAAATTTTGAAACATAAGGTTTCCCATGGTTGAACATAAGGATAGCCGTAACTATTAGTGAACGATGGCTTATTGTAACTATACGAATGTAGTTTTAAAGGCATAAAGAATTTTAAAAAGGAGTGTGTTGTATGATAAATGATTTCACTGTGAGATGCAGCAACTTATTAGCTAGTATGGCCATACGCTTTAAATTGGCTAAGATAATGTACTTAGGGATATATGTAAGATGGGAGTGAACTTGTAAGAATAGGGGAATCCCTAACCTAGGGAGTAGTCCAACTAGTGGGAAACCTTAGCGACCCTAACGAGGGTTAAGTGTAATTATGTTGCCATCCCGGGAGTGAGAGCATAGCGTGAGTGATAGTGACACTAGGGGTTGAGAATAGATCTCACCTAACTAGCAGATTATGATGATTTTATACCTAGAGTATTTTCCTAATAAGTAAGAAAAGTAGTCGATATTTTGCCATTTTAAGCATTTCAAGAAAAAGAAAGATTTTAAGGGCCATTAAGTGTCCAGTTTGAATGAGATTCAAAAAGCTTATAAGGGTCATTAGAGGACCAATACGAAAGAGATTTATTTTTATAGAATATGATCCTCGAGAGGCTATGTAAAGTGTTTTCAAGAAAGAGCAAAAGAAAGCTTCTTGTGCTAATGAATGAGATTTTAAGTATAGTTTGAATGAAATTTCAAATAAAGTGTGGCTATATCATTGTCATGCATCGAGCATGTAAGTTTTCAAACGTGCATATTCTTTGAAGAAAACATGAATCATCGCATTTTTAATTTGAGTATTTGAAAGCACTTTTGCTCTATCCTCATTGCTTTGATAGGACTGCAAGTGCACAGTGGTGTTGTAGCAAATTAAGGCTGACCCTACAGAGACTAGGTTAATCTATTTAATCTATGTCCCCTTAAAATATGCTAAGCGAATCAAAGCTTGATATTAAACTAATTTAATCTAGTATCTAACAAAGTGGACAATCAATCAAGGATTTCTACAAAACTAGCAATGTCCCCATTCATGTATCAATCAAGCACTTCTTCCTTAACTGGTTGTTTTAAAACCGATAATCGAATTATTACAACCCTCTTTCAAGGTGATGTAAAATACCTAAATCAAATAAATCATCAATTTTCATGGATTTCTCAATTAGTTTAGGCTCATTAGGCACACGATTACCAAATCAATGTTTCTTAATTCGTAATTCTCTTTCCAGACATCACGCAATCAAGTCAAATCCTACGATTTTGCATTTGAGATTTCACCTTTCAGTCCTTCATCTCAATACCCACAACACGCAAGAAATTGATCATGTTTCTAATAAGACAATCAACTTCTAGAATTCAATAAAATAATCTAACAATTCCCAAAAGCACCAAATGATATGAACACTAGATCAAGAAACTATGCTTGTATAAATCCAAAATCAAAACAACAAAGATAATCAAAATTACAAAACATAAATCTAAATTTAGAAAAGGCAAGAAAAGAGAAGAGAAAAGAAATGCTCAACCAAGATTGCACTTGAACCGTCATGCAAACTCGAGATGGAATCCTTGCAAATCTTCACTTTAACTCACACTCTCCCCCCAATCTAAATCTAATCCTAAGTAGAATGATATGGAGAATGGAATGATGGGATGGTTCTTTTCGCTGCTTGAAGGACGAGTATTTATAGGAAAACCTAATCAACCTCTGCTGCATGATGTAAGAAATGAACAAGCTAGGAGTTCCACTCCACCATAATCCATGGCATCTACCACAGGCTAACCATGGTGCTGGTTGGAACTCAATTCTTCTGTTCTTCTCTTGCTGCATGGGCGTAGCAACTTAGGGCATCCATGGTGAGTGATAATACACTCAATTAGGGTCAAAACAAGGGTAAAATGGTCTAAAATCCTAAAACATCATCAAACAACCATACCCAAGCACAAAACGGGAAAAAGAGTGTAAATCATAGTATAGAGCACATAAATTCCCCTAAAAATGTGAAAAAATGATATACACATTAATCACTTACCAAACTCCCCTATGTTTAAACTGTTGCTTGTCCTTAAGCAAGCACTATATAAAACTGAGAAGGAAAAATGCGTTTAGGACTCAAAACATGAAACCTCTTTAAAGTAGGCAAGTTATATGTTATAATTTTCCGCAAGTATACGGTTAT
>NCQV01110069.1:11941-22489 GCA_002740545.1 Lophocereus schottii | reverse complement strand
GAGACAGGTGCTGATGTGGCTGAACTAGATAATTCCAATGCGGCAAAGATTGCTAGGCTATCCTGCCATGCTCAATGAGCATCATGTGCTACAACTGTCGGGAACTCCGTGAATCTCTGGTAGTTGACAACCTCAGTAATTTGTTGCGGATGCGTTCACTGAAACTAGTTTTTCTTTCTAAGACTAAGAAGCCAGGGGTAGAGTTGAAGGGTTTTACGGCTAGTTTAAGGGATTTTGAGGGAGTGTACATGGATTGCATTAGAAGATCAGGAGGGCTGGCCATATACATATTGTTTTCATATTTGTGATAAAGTTTCATGAATTTTGGGATGTACACTTCATGAGCTAGAAATTCTAAGTATGCATTTTATGGGTTATGGATTTTTGATTGGGATATTATGTTTGACGAAATGTGATTATATGAGTTTATGTTACTTTTTTTAAGAAATAGCTCATGTCTTGACTAAGGTTATTACAGAACATTCTAGAGCTATGGTCATAGTAATGACTATTGTTATGTTATTTTATTGCCATGACATGGTGATGCAAGATTCGATGCTGAGATAAAGTTTAAGTCTAATTTATAGAAAACTTAAAGCATAACATTGGGTCGACGAAGGAACCAGTAATGGTATTATTAAGACTAATAGTTTAACAAAATAACGATAAGTAACAAACTTATACCAATTATCAGAATAAGGTGATGATAACGTCATTACCTCATTACATATTTATAACATTCAGTAAGCGAATGATTAGCAGTATGATGGAGAGGGATGGAAACAAAAACAAAATAAAACCAAGTCAATAACTTTTTACATGCTAATGATTAGCACAAAACTTAAGAGATTTAAATTAAACCAAGAAGTCTAATTAAATTTCATAATCTGGCACTAATCGAAAAAGAATTATATATGTACAGTAGGAATGAGGCCACATCTGTCGCTTTAAGCTGCCAACGCACATTCTTCATTATAAAGGGGAGAGAAACCCAAAGATCAAGCACATACATTGCCTATGTTCTTCAAACACTCACAAAGTTCACAGCAATGAAAAATTCATGCAAGATTCGTTTAATGAATCAATTTCTCAATGTTTTATCAGATAAACAAGTGGCCCTGTCAATTATCAATCATCAGGGCTTATACCAATCAATATACCCGCGTGTGGCGTCAACTCAGGCTTCTCGATCGGCCTTAGGGGGTGAGCACCTAAAGTATAATCGTTTCAAGATGTACATCGACCAAGGGGTCCACTTTCAGATAATAATCAGCAAATCAATTTTACTTATACATTCTCTCTCTCTCCTGTTTGCAAAGTAAAAATGTTTTGAAATGCGGCTGACCCAAATAATTGAACATAAATGTATTTTACTGCATAGGAATGTCATTACCTCATCATTCGCATGTTTTCATGTTTTATGTTTTAGGTATGGGATCTATGAACATCCCATCGTCCTGGCAAGCCAGAAGGCACTCAGAAACAAACAAGAGTTACAGGATTTAATGGGCAGTAACTAGCCAAATGCTCACAGTGATGGTAGGTAGCACCCTAGGGAATGACCTTTAGTTGTATTTTTGAACCTTTGGGATCGATAGGGCTTAGGATTGATATGCTAAATTACCACATATATTATGGATTGCACGAGGGAACAAATGTTTATGGATTGCATAAGGGCACAAATGTTTATTCCATTCTAAAGTTAGTAAATCAGGTAGCCCTGTTCCATCATGGAACAGCGGTAACGCATCCATTCAAGCAAAAGTCTTCCATTGCAAATTAATAAATTCGTGGTTAAGCTAGAGTAATCGGCATTGGCTATTGGGGGCGTTACAGTTATGGTATCAGAGCCCAGGTTTAGCATCACTGTGAGCTAGAAGGACGCCTATGAGATAGGCTGGATCAGTAAGATGAATGGGTAACCAGGAACTCATATGTATAAGTGCATCATGGGGATGGATTAGAAAACATTTACCTAGCCTGAATCTTTTGATAATAAGATCAATAGTATAGGTAAATAATTCTTTAAGGTTTCCATTGCTATTAAACTAGAGCGGGGATACATTTAGTCAACTTCTTGGTGACGTGTGTATTCCAGAGAAGTATGCTAAGCTCATAGTAAATCTTGTGGAATTTAATTTGGGTTGCTTGGTTGAGTCACCAGGAGACTTTCAACCTAGAAAATTGGTTTTATTATGATGTGTTGAATACCTAACGTTTGGGTATCGTGAGGTTCCAACTATTGTAAGAAGGTAAAGTCTGTAAATGCTTATATGATCTAATGCGATACTGAATTATATTATAGATGTGAGACGGGAGGGTATACTTTGTAGCGATGTTCATAGGTTGGATTCTTATCCATCACAAAGTTGCAGAAGTGGGAATGGTGAGGGCCTATCATAGTGTCATGGATGTTTTACCATAATCATTTAGTATAAGGTGTCATGTTGGGCAATTCAATAGCCTATGTGGTGCAAATTAATCTTATATTGATGATATGAGTCAAGATAAGATGTCACACAAAGAAGGTGTTATTAAGGTGCCTGTTGAGCATGTGAGCCTATGTAGGCTACCGACTGTTAGGTGCAGACAAGTCATTATACCTTAGAAGCATGGTTAGCAGTAACAAAGGTAGAAAGATATGGAGGATATTTATATTTAGAATGTTAGGGGACGTTTTGAAATTTGGGTCATTGACCCAGATCATATAAACAAGTATGCCTTAACTTAGGGGATATAGACATAGGAAACATCGGGAATGTGTGGGGAGAACTCTTTCAGAGATTCCCAATTCTATAATGTGGTTAGGTCGATAATGACTACACTTATTATGAGGTAAATCAAAATCTACAGGTACCTGAAGATTACCATGGATGGATTTCAGGTGGCATATCTTAGAAGACTCTTTAAAACAAGTAATGTTTAAAGTTGTTCATGATCATTCAAGTTTAGGGTGGAATGATGAATTTTGATTGTTTTAAATGAGATTTTGTGATCTTTGACATTGATAATGAATATGAACATGTTCATCCGGATCTATATGAGTTAAAGAGTGATTTTAGTAGGTGGTTATGTGAAGAAAAGATTGCAAGTATGTGGTTATTGAACTGTCAATAGACCTGAAATAGGGATTACTTTGGGAGAAAACTGGTATTAATTGGCACATCAAAAATTCATGATTTTTGGTTTAATGATATCTTGAGGAGTTAGCTTGCAATAGGCTTTGGAATTACTCAATTTTGAGTTGTGTAAACAAAGTTATGGCCATTTTACTGAAGACTGTGCAGATCAAATTGAGATTGTGCACGTCTGTGTTTTACCCTAATTTTAGGGACCTTACTATGTAAATCATGTTTCGTGTCCTCAAGAAAAGTTTTAGTGGACATTATGATCTTTTCATATTGGCGGTTTACATCTTCTTTGAAGATTGGGAGTAAAAGATATGGATTTTTTTAATACAGACCATCAAGCAGCAACATTTGAAAATGTTTCCAGAAGTTTCTACATAATTATGGGTATTGTAAGAAAATTATAAAGTGTAATGAGGTCAATAAGTTTGATTATGTACAGAAGCTTATTTGGGTTGAAAACTGAGTTTAATAAGTAGTAAGGGGTTCTAAGGAGGCGGTATTAATAATTTCTCTTGTTATGTTGGGTTAAGTCACGGATGTTGAGGGACTTAGCAATACTCATGAGATTAAGCAAAATAACTTAAGTAGGAAAGATTATACCTTGTGGAGTATCAGGTAATTTGATAAGCAAATCCCTTGGGACTAACAAGGATCAGAAAAAAGACAATAATCTATAAAAGTGAAACTGTAGGGAAGAGGGTTGAGGATATACCAAATATATCGATGGGTTTGTTGTTTCTGAATGTGCAAGACTCCAGAAATCATAAGTTATATTATTGCCAGGAGTAAATAATATTTTGGGAGATAAATCATCATGGGAGAAGCATAATAAGTACAATGACTATTGAGATTGAATTTGGGCACTTGTTGATGCATCACAGAGTATGCTAGTAAGAAATTGAAGAGGTGAGTTAAGCATACATATATCTATCTGTTACATGGACTTTATGAAATTATTAAAGGTGATTCTATGAGATTGAGATGTCAAATTTCAAACGAGCATTATTATAACACAACTTCAGGTACAACAACAAAGGATTGTGAGGTATTAAGATCCAGGAGACATCTATATCGATTAAAATCTAGACAACTTACCTTTGAGCTTTTCAAATCCTTGAAACTTTATCAGCATGAATCCTAGTATTGATCCAAATGGGAGTCCACTGACCTTTGCACAATTGATAATAGGTCCCCCTTGTCAGATATTACTGCCTAAGTTTACATCCTTCTTAACACTTCTTGACCTCTTTGGCTACCACCTAAAGCTAGCCACCCCCTTGTTATGGAATAACACACTCTAATTTGTAATTCTTTTTCATTCACATTAAGCTTTGTAAACTATTTAAATGTTGCAGCAATACTTCATTACCAATCCTTTCCTTCATTGAATTTTCCCATGACTTTAATGTCTATAAGGGAATCCCTACCATTATGATAGGTTACGTCTCTCTCATGCTTTCACTAATTACCCCTACTCAGTTGATTTTCTGCGATCATTATCTCAATCGTAATGTGATTTTTCTTTCCCTTTAACATCCAATCATTACATAAATGACTATTCTCCTACTATTTTGGTCTTGGATTTATGCATAATGCTTTGGTTCCTATGTGATCAATGATTGGAACTATTTCATTCTTATTGCCCTCCATGCCTAAAATTGTTTATGCTCATTGTTATTTTCACTTCATCTACGTCATGGTACAATTGCAATTACCCAACGTTTCCTAAATCTGTCATCTGTTTCTTTCATTTAAAAATCTTACATCGGCAATAGTTCCAAATGCTTTTAGTCATTGATCCATTTCATTCTTAACCATCTCAATTTATGTACTCGCATCGTTTCCTTGCTATTCTACCTCCTTTCAACCCCGAGCATCTTCTTAAAAGATCTTGATTGGCATACGAAACCTTACTGATTAGTGTGCCTTTTGCACTAATGTTATTATTTCGATCATTTCTTATATTTGGTATATTTACCTCATCTTTAACCCTTGCCTTCATCAATGATATTTGGTCCTTCTTTAATTTCATACTTCTAGAAGATCGTGGCTCCTTAAGGGTGTTCGCACTTATTTATAGCATTATCCGCTATGTCCTTGAAACCTGCTGTTAACTTGTTGTTAACTATTGAACCCATCCTTGCTCAATTTTAAGTGGTTGTCAACATTGTAATACCTTTGACTTTCATCTTTCTCTTATTCATTTCATTGAGAATGTACTTATATATATATATATATATATATATATATATATATATATATATATATATATTTTGATTATATAACCCCACCAATTTCCTTGCTATCAAATTCCGTTCCTCAAAGTATAGCCTCAGCCTTCTGCATGCAATCCTGTTATCTTACTTAAGCTTGTTTTATAGTGCCTATTTTATACTCTATCCATTCAAATCCAAATTCGCCTATCGATTTTTCCTACTGATGGTGCCTAAATGGTCACCTTGCTAAAACTCCAATCCTTTCGCATTCCATTCCATATTTCATAAAGAACACACCTTAAGTTGCAAGTCAATCTTCTAACTACCTAGTCAGATTGAGAAGGCATAATGATGATCGTATCTGCCACTGATATGACTCAGAAATTTTCCTCCGTGAAAGTTTCAACATAGATATCTTCAATGAACATTCATTGTGCACTTCATCTCCAAATAACTAGCAGCCACTAATTTCAACTTCTTAATTTATAAAACCATCCAAGGCTGCTGTTAAAATCATTTAACCTATTATTTAATTGACTTGTATCAATTCTCTTCTACCCAAGGTCATGCTTGCTGAATGTAATCAGATCTTCCGGTCTCTTTGAGCTCTTAATTAAGGAATATGTTCTTCATCCCCTCTATTTTCTGTACTTGCTCCTTCAATGTTGCTACTAAACATTATCTGTATCCCACCTCCATTCCTCTGAATCCGCCTTTACCTCATCTAAGGGTACTAAACCCAACTCCGAAACTCAAATCTAGGATAACAAAAATTTCCATCAGACGCACTCAAAAACTGCAAACAAACATGGAACACAAAAAACAGATGAACCTACTGACGCGTCCAGAACAAAAGTTCATTCGAACACATTGGAGCAAGCTTTAAAGAATTAAATTCACGACCATAGAACAAAAAAGTCTCAATCTCACATATCCAAGAACGACAAAAGGGTGTGGAACAGCAACACATTTGAGTGATAACTCCCCTTCTATTCTTGGATTCCTGAAAATTCATAGCCATCTTTATCCTAGCTATACTATAACAATCATTTATTGATTATTTTGACTTCACTATTTATTTCTCCCATGAGCAATGATTCACATCACCATCATTCTCATCGCTCTCATTCATAGGTATGCTCATCTCTAGCGTCCAATTGAGAATTATCAATCTTTTGACTAGTCTAAGGGTAAAAAGCCAAGTATCGTGTGAACACAATAATATAAGCATTGAAGTTGTATCACATGAGTCAGGAAATAAGTGGTTACTAGCATGAAAAGTGAAACTCTCAACAATAGCGAGGACTAAGTATAGTAAAAAAGGGGGTAACATCAAAGGACTTACATAGAAAGGTATACAAGAAAAGCAGCTCATCCCCCTTCTAATTTCCCTTCTCTTCAGGCTTTCAATGTGACAGGTAGAAGTGGGGATATGTATGCCAAATTGAAATCACCTCTGGTTTCGAAAAGGGATTATATGTGCACATAAAATAATCAGATGGAGTGTTCTACGTATTAATTTGAGACTTTCACGAGAGCTTGCACAAGTCAAATCTGAGTCACAACTCCCTTCTTCTCATATTTCATTCATAAATCCATAAATAAAGAATTCCATCCCAAGCGAGTAATTGAATTCAATAGCAGCTGTTAAGCTTACTAAGCTTGGTATTTTCTTGATCCATAATTGATGCAAAGCTCATAAACAAGCTCCCAAATTATATATTTATCTTCTTTTCAAGCTAGAAGCTCCATGCAAATCCATGAATATTTATTTCCTCTTAAATGACTTGGCCCAAAATACCCAAAACAAGTGCATGATCAATCTCACTCAACCTTTATTATTGCTCTTTATACAATTACTCAAAATGCTTCTAAAAATCATCAAATTCAAAATACTCCACCAAACTTCATGAGATCTTACAGGAAATTTAAAGATTATGTGGGCACCGTACAATAAAAGTTTTAGAATTTTCCTCCAAGTATACACTACACAAAAATTGCAATAACAACCTGATTTACACTCAAGCAGGTCAGTTCACTTCAAAAATTTACAATTTTCTGGGAGACTTAAAACCCCAGTTTGAAAATATTAAGAAGTCCCCAAAACATTTACAACACAAAACGCGATTCTCACAATAGGGTTCCTAAAATGGGGCTAAACACGAGTGTGTTAGTTTTCCCATCTAAATTTCTTCAATTCAATTTCGCCCAAATCCTTAGCCCTAAAATTGTAGGGGACATTACATGAGCATGGAGCCTAGTGGATTGCAGTATACAACATATTTTCACATCCCACAGCTCAGGAAATATGTTCCAGATCCACATCATGTCACCACAATAGAGCCAATTCCCGTACTTATGAGGTACAGTAAGGATTTCTTTCAAATTGCAAGTTTCGAGGACGAAATTTATTTTAAGGGGGGGAGGCTGTAACGGCCCAACCCTAATATTCATATTAATTACATTGAATCATCTTAATTACGACTTAATCACGTTGGGCTCCGTATTTCAATCCAGCATTTTCTCATTTCAATTCAGCATTTTCTATTTGTTCGATTGTAGGTTGAATCGGCAGAATGGCCTCGAAATGGAGTTTTGGTTACTCCTTAAATAATTCATAATTGAACATTTGTTGACATGAAAATGTTTCTCAAAATTTTACATTTAAAGCTTTAAAAATATTTTCCAGTAACTTTATCCGAAAATATTAATTCAGTGGTTAAAAAAAAGGTCAAAGTCAATTTGATCGACGGTCAAAGTTGGTTTGACCAACGCAAAAAAAAAATCTAAGATTTTTTGTGCTTTTAGGCAATATATATATGGGGGGGCTTTCACACACACACACACCACACGGGAGGGAGAAAGAGACGAGAAAGGAAGAGAGGAGAGAGAAAGAGAAGAAGGAGGAAGAACAGATCAAGGTTTTGGTGTTGGAGCAAATTCAAGGTGAGTAATTCTTGGGTTCTTCAACCTAAAGTTTTGAATTTAATGTTTTAGGATTTAATAGATTAGAACACTAATGTCAATTGGTAAAAACCATCCGTATAGTTTCATGTTTAGTTGTGACGTTTTTGATTGATTGGGTGTCGTGACTTGATGATTATGTTATGAATTCACCCAATATGGTTTCGAAATTATGAATTTTAGATTGAATCTGCCCAGTGAATTTATACTGAAATTCGGTTAACGTTTTGGTTAATGGGAGCTATTGGGTTGGATAACATTGTGACAATTTTACGGTCGAATATACATATTATTTTCATATTTGTGATAAAGTTTCATGAATTTTGGGATGTACACTTTGTGAGCTAGAAATTCTAAGTATGCATTTTATGGGTTATGGATTTTTGAATGGGATATTATGTTTGATGAAATGCGATTATATAAGTTCATGTTACGTTTTTCTGGAAAAAAGCTCATATCTTGACTGAGACTATTACAGAACATTCTAGAGCTGTGGCCATAGCAGTGACTATTGTTATGTTATTTTATTGCCATGACGTGGTGATGCAAGATTCGATGCTGAGATGGAGTTTAAGTCTAATTTATAGAAAACTTAAAGCATAACATTGGGTCGACGAAGGAACCAGTAATGGTATTATTAAGACTAATAGTTTAATAAAATAACGATAAGTAACGAACTTATACCAATTATCAGAATAAGGTGATGACAACGTCATGACCTCATTACATGTTTATAACATTCAGTAAGCAAATGATTAGCAATATGAAGGAGAGGGATGGAAACAAAAACAAAATAAAGCCAAGTCAATAACTTTTCACATGCTAATGATTAGCACAGAGTTCATGGGATTTAAATTAAACCAAGAAGTCTAATCAAATTTCATAATCTGGCACTAATCGAAAAAGAATTACATATGTAAAGCAGGAATGAGGTCACATCTATCGTTTCAAGCTGCCAACGCACATTCTTCATTATAAAGGGGACAGAATCCCAAAGATTAGGTACGTACATTGCCTATGTTCTTCAAACACTCACAAGGTTCTCAGTAATGAAAAATTAATACAAGATTCATTTAATGAACCAATTTCTCAATGTTTGGTCACATAAACAAGTGGCCTCGCTAATTATCAATCATCAGGGCCTATGCCCATCAATTATTAGGGCTTATGCCCATCAATATACCCGTGTGCGGCGTCAACTCAGACTTCTCGATCGGCCTGGGGAGGTAAGCATCTAAAGTATGATCGTTTCAAGATATACATCGACCAAGGGGTCCACTTTCAGATAATAATCAGCAAATCAATTTTACTTATACATTCTCTCTTTCCTGTTTGCAAAGTAAAAATGTTTTGAAATGCGGTCGACCGAACTAATTGAATATAAACGTATTTTACTGCATAGGAATGTATGTGCTGAGCTTCGGCGCTCATCATTCGCATGTTCTTATGTTTTCTGTTTTAGGTATGGGATCCATGAACATCCCATCGTCCTGGCAAGCCATCAGGCACCAAGAAAACAAACAAGAGTTGCAAGATTTAATGGGCAGTAACTGGACAAATGCTCACAGTGATGGTAGGTAGCACCCTGGGGAATGGCATTTAGTTGTACTTTTGAACCTTTGGGGTTGATGGAACTTAGGATTGATATGCTAAATTACCACGTATATTATGGATTGCATGAGGGAGCAAATGTTTATGGATTGCATAAGGGAACAAATGTTTATTTCATTCTAAAGTTAGTAAATCAGGTAGCCTTATTCCATCATGGAACAGCGGTAACGCTTCCATTCAAGCAAAAGTCTTCCGCTGCAAATTAATAAATTCGTGGTTAAGCTAGAGTAATCGGCATTGGCCATTGGGGGCGTTATAGAGTTCATGATGAATCATGTACGAGAGTGGTTCAAGTAGCTTGGGAGGGGATCTTTATAGATGATGCTTGGACTAGCCTTGATCCAAAAATTTCAGCATGTTCCAAGGCACTACTGGACCGGAATGAGAATGTTTTTGGAGATGTCATGAAACAAATTCAGAGATTGGAGCTGAGATTGGAGGGGGAGAAAGATATCATATCACAGCGGAGGTTGTTTAAGGAACTAGGGCAGTGGCGTAGAAAAGAGGAGGTCCTATGGGCTCAACGGGCAAAGTTCAATTATCTTAAGTATGGGGACTCTAATTCTCGATGGTTCCACGCTCGGGCTACTATGCGGAGTTCCACAAATTCCAGTACGAAGCTGGAA
>NCQV01110069.1:0-11892 GCA_002740545.1 Lophocereus schottii | reverse complement strand
TATCTGATTTTTTCTCTAACTTGTTCTCTATGTCAGGGACTCATGATATGGATCAAGTGCTAGCACAGATACCTACAAAGGTTACCCCGGAGATGAATGCTGCTCTCAGTGTGCCTTATCATGAGTTGGAGGTCTTTAAAGCTCTAAAATCGATGCACCGATGTAAGGCTCCCGGACCGGATGGACTAAACCCGTTGATCTTTTAGCAGTTCTGGGATGTGGCGGGTCCTGATGTATGTAGGGTTGTGCTGAACATTCTGAATGGGGGCCTAGTTCCTGACAAGCTTAACCATACAAATGTTGTTCTTATTTCTACGACAACACATCCGACAAATTTGATGAATTTTAGGCCTATTAGTTTGTGTAACGTTATCTACACGTTGATTACTAAGGTCATGACTAATCGGCTGAAGGGTTTTCTATCTCAGGTTGTGGCTAAGACGCATAATGCTTTTACTCTAGTTAGGCTCATTACCGATAATATTGTGATGTCTTACGAGATCTTTCACTCTATGTTTCACCAAACTAATTGTAATGGGTCAATGGCCATCAAATTAGATATGAGTAATGTATATGATCGGGTGGAATGGGACTTCCTGCAGAATGTTATGATTAAACTGGGCTTTTGTAATTCTTGGGTAAATCTGGTGATGAACTGCGTGAAGTCTGCTGCCTTTTCATTTATGATTAATGGCTCCACTAAGGGTTTTGTGGTTCCTTCGAGGGGTCTCCGGCAAGGGGACCTATGTCTCCATACTTGTTCCTGTTTGTTACTGAAGGACTAATGGGGTTGCTACGATTTGCTGAAACTGCAGGAAGGATCCAGGTTCATCGTATTTACCAGGAGGCACCCCAGTGTTACATCTACTATTTGCTGACGACTAAATCTTCTTTTGTAAGGCCTCTGTTGATTAGGTTATTGAGATTATGAAGATTTTGGGTAAGTATGAGCGAGTCTCGGGTCAGTTAGTAAACTTGCAAAAGTCCTATGTTACTTTTGCAAAAGGGATTGCTATTCAGCGTTGGGAGGAAATTCTGCTTACTCTGGACATGAGGGAAGTTCTGGCCCAGGATAAGTATCTAGGGTTGTCAACGTATATAGGACAGTCAAATAAGAAGCATCTTCTCTACATTAAAGACAAAATCAGTAAGCGGCTGTCAGGTTAGATGGATAAATTGGTCTCGTAGGTGGGTCGAGAAGTGCTAATAAAGGCAGTGGCTCAGGCAATTCCAACCTATGCAATGAGTGTCTTTAAATTCCCCAAAGACTTCTGCAATTGTATTCAATATATCATTAATTGATTTTGGTGGAGCAACGATCCTAAGAGAAGGAAAATTCATTGGGTCAGTTGTGCTCGCTTGTGTGAGAAAAAGGATGACGGTGGACTGGGGTTCTGGGACATTAAAGCTTTTAACGATACAATGTTGGCTAAGAAAGTTGGCTGCTACTGCATAATGTTGAATTACTTATCTTTAAATTTCTTAAAGCACGTTATTTTCCACAGCATACTGGAGGCAGGCCTGGGTTCAAAGCCAAGTTTTACTTAGCGCAGTATTTAGGGTTAGCGCAGTATTTAGGGGACGAGAGGAGTCATTCTCAAAGGCTCACAATGGTTAGTAGGCAACGGGGAGAGTTTGGTAGCTGGGTCGGATAGGTGGTTGCCAAGGCCATACTTGTTCAAGCCTATTTGTTTGCGTGGAAATGATCAAAATGTGAGGTAGTTGAACTCATCAATAAGGAGCTGGGCTGCTAGAAGGAAGAAGTGGTTAGGGAGATTTTCCTGCCTTGTGACGCTGATCTCATCCTCGGTATGCAGCTGTGTCAATCATGGCCGAATGATGAACTCATCTAGCACTACATAGTTAATGGTGAATTTTCAGTCAATTTTGCTTATGTTGTTGCTCAGTTGATGGGTAACAGGGAACAAGCTCGTGGGAGCGGTAAGGGTGACACGCCTTTGTAGAAGGCCCTTTGGAAGCTCGACATGCCTCTACGAATCAAACTGTTCGGCTGGAAAGTGTGTGCCCATGCCTTAGCCACTAAAGTTAACCTTGCAAAATGCATCCCAACGGTGGGTATGAACTGTGAGATTTGTGGGGCATTGGAAGAGTCGGACCCGCATGCCCTCTGATAGTTTTGAGAGTACAAGAATATAAGAGAGGGGTGAATTATGTTGGTCGATTTTTAAGAGTTTCTGGAAACACCTTCAAGAACAGGTCGAACAAAGTGTTTGCAATGGACCAGAAACGGAATAGCAGCTGAAAGTAAACAAAATTCACACGGTGTTTTTATGTGGAAAACACCTCTGGCCCAACTGAGTTGAAAACCACGACCTACCCCTATAGGATTTTCACACACTTTCACTATACGGGCCAAATACATTAGAGAAGTAACCTATACTGTTACAAATGTAGCACTCATGTAACCATCTACCCCAAGACAAGTTATACCACGTCCAAAGTCTCCCTAGACTTGGACACACTCAATTCTCACTGATAAAAGGAGAAAATGAAATGAACACCTCACTTTAAATGCTTCTAAAGAAGCGAGTGTAAGGTACAATTGAGCGTTTAGTATGCCAATGAAGAAGCCTCGACTTTTGCATACACTTTGAAGGTTTTTCTTTTCGAAAATATGACTCACAAAGCACGTTTAATCCCTTGAAAAACCATGAGCAATGCTGAGGTAGAAAAGTTTCTTAAATAAGAGAGTGTATGTGGGATAAAACAATATTAAATTTTTGTGTGCTTGTGCCGCAAGACTTGGTAACTCACCCACTAACAACTTGAGCCGCAAGGATAAATAAACACCACAAATTTCCAACAGCCAAGCCCATAATTTTCTCCACCTATTAGCCACATTCTAAAAATAGGAGTTGTTTTACTTGGTGAAAAATTCACCCTAAAAAGTAGGCTAAAAGCTCTCCACAATATTTTTTTTTAAAGCCAAAAATAACTCTTTTGGACTCAATGGCTATAGAAGATATATCTCAGACATTTCAAAAACATTAGCCCAAAATCAAGAAAAAATCATGAAATTCAGTTTTGGCTTAAAAACACTCTGAACCCTATTCCCAGAATTGGTCTGAGACAGTGTTCTGAGATATCTCAAAAACCATTCAAAGTAAATATTGAATCAAGATCTTCTAATTGGCATAGTAACAAGAATCTAAGAAAATAAATAAGTACCAAACCAATAACTCTTGCTAATCAGCTGGACAACTTGTATACAATTTGACTTGTCGCTCCAAATGCTTCTCAAAACTGTTCCTTGAGCTGTTCTAAAGTACTCCATGTTCTTTAATGCTCCTTGGGTCCTTGCCAGTCAACTGCTTTGAAGAGCTGTTTCTAGAACTGTTCTGAACCGATATTCTGAAACACATGTACTTTCGAGCAACTGTTCTAAGACACTGTTCTCAAACACTTATTGATCAAGCAAGATTTCAAAAATATTTTTCGGATCCTGTCAACAACACATAACTCAAGTACAACCATATAGAGCATTACATTTTTGTTTGTTATCATCAAAACCTTATATAGTATGAGGTCAAAAATTTCCCCCTTTTTGATGATGACAAACCAAATGACCATATTGACATAAAAGGCAAAAGCAAGTTAGTGAAACACAGTCAAGCCATAGAAGAGAAAAAATTTTAAGAAGTCAACTTAATCCAAGTAAAACTAAAGCCATTCTGGTCATGCCCATCTTCCCCCTTTCGACATCATCGAAAAAGGATGGTCAGATCAAACAGAGAGAATCAGGGTGTGTGCAATCACCACCACTTGGGTAATGGAGGAAAACACCCTGCGATACACTCAAGTATATGGTACGTTAATGATATTGGCCATCCGGGTCACACACAAATAAATAACAACAAGAAGACAAGCATGGCACAGCATTAAAACAAATCCAACCAAGATTAGTATAAACCATTGTTAGTCAAAAAGCACAATTAGATTGTGAAAAACAATTGTTGAGAACAGGGTGGAGAATAAGAGTAAAAACAGGGAATAGAACAAGGCAGGAAACAGGGGGCAGACACCTGTTTGGAAGCCTGTTCGGTAGGAGCTTTCCCTTTGTCTTTGGCTGCTGTGTTATCAGGGGAGAAAACAATCTCCTCAATTTCTAATTCTTCAAGCACCTGTTCTGGCACTTATTCTAAAACAGCTTTCCTTTTGGTTGGAGTGTTTTGGGTTTTTTCTGAAGGAGACTGGCTGGATTTCTTGGTAGATTTAGCAGACGGTTTTGTAGTAGGTGGCTTAGTTACTTATTTTAGCTGAGAAGAGACAGAGGATGAACTAGATCTGTGGTTTCGAGGTCTACGAATAGGAGAAAAAACAGGGTTGGAAGTGGTGGTTTTAAACCGATGTCTAGGGTCCCATTCATCCGGGCTAGTTTTCTGGAAGGGCTGAGGTCGGAGGACCTCTATGGTTGAATCAGACCCATCACTGTTAGTCTCCTCAGATCTTCCATCTGATCCAGATTAATGAAGGGTCATCCAAACTGTCAAGGAAAACAGGCGCAGGCCCCGTTCGGGCTTCACCCAGTTCAGGACCAGGTTCAGGCCCTGATTGAGCCGTGTCTACTTCAAGAACACCGTCAGGCACAGTTTGACCCGCACCAGATTCAAGAACACCCTTAGACCTAGTTGGTTCCACATCAGGCTCAAACAACAGCAAATCCCACCCAAATTCAGAAGGAACATCACCCAGTTTCATCCCTACCATTCGTAAATCAAGACTTATCAAAAAACCAAAGATTGTAGGAATAATGGGCAAAGGGGGTAGGAAATTGAACCCCGTACCTCTGACCAGTGCCGGTCCTGCAGTCGCTGACAAGGACAGAGATAGAGAAGCCGGCGGAGACACCATGCGAGATCGTTTTGGCGACGGTCGTCGAGCTTGAGACGATGATGGTCGACGCTTGGAGGAGGAGTGGCTGTCGCAGGTTATCACCATTGCTGCTGGGTTTGAGAGAGAGAAGAGCTAGGGTTTTGGGTGTTGAAGGTGGAGAGAAGGAGAAGGAATCGAACGTTTTTGAGGGGAGAGGAAGAGAGGTTTTCGGGATGTGGTGCCTAGAAGAAGGGGAAGTGGGAAATTTAAGTCTCCCAGCCGCTTCTTACTCAGGAAGGTGGAAGAGAAAATAAAGTCTAACAATTGAAAAAAAACTACCTGATTCGCACAAAGTGACAAACAGTGGTCATACCTGTTCTTGTCGCTTGTTTTTGCTATCAGTTGCTCGGTAGCATAGGACAATAAGGGCAATATCATCAAACCTCAACGATTGTTAGCAGATTATAATCCGCACATGTGCTAATTCTAGCACAAAAGTTTGACTGCATCTAATGAATCAAGATGTTTGACCTGAAAAACCTTTTAACTAGACAAGTATTGAGGGTTAATTAAGCATGCTCAAATTGTTTTAATTAAACCCAATTCAAGTCTGTTCTTCTCAAACTGCTCTCTACTCAGTGCGTTGTTAAAAATATCAGCAATTTGCTTATTAGTGGCACAAAAATTCATTGAAACCAAGCCCTTTTCAACATTGTCTCTCAAAAAGTGATGACGAATGTCAATATGTTTAGTTCTTTTATGTTGAGATGGATTTTTGGAAATAGTAATTGCACTTGTATTATCACAAAATATGGGAATGTGTCCCGTGTCAATACAAAAATCCTTGAGTTATTCTCTTATCCACAATAGTTCAGCACAACAAGAAGCAGCTGTAATATATTCAGCTTCTGCTGTAGACATGACAACTGAGTGTTGTTTCTTGGTTGCCCAAAATACCAAACAGGATCCAAAAAATGAGCCATACCTGAGGTGCTTTTTCTATCAACCAAGAAACCTGCGTAGTCAGCATCAGCATACCCAACAAGATCAAAGTTGCACCCTCGAGGATACCATAAAGTTAAGTCAGAAGTATGTTTTAAATATCTTAGAATCCGCTTAATAGCTTTTAAATGAGTTTCTTTTGGCTTTGACTGAAAAAGGGTACACAAATCAACACTAAAAACAATGTCAGTCTACTGGCGGTTAGGTATAGAAGCGACCCTATCATATCCCCATAGGATTTTTCTTCAACTGAGGGACTCCCATCATCCATTACCAACCGGGTTGAGGGAGAGATGGGAGTATCTATGGGCTTGGTTGATTCCATTCTAAACCATTTAATTAATTCCTTGATATATTTTTGTTGATATATCATAGTTTCGTTTGAAGTTTGCTTGATTTACAAGCCTAAGAAGAAATTAAGCTCGCCTATTTTGCTCATTTCAAACTCACTCCTCATCAATTTTGAAAACTCATCACACAAAACATTGTGAGTTGCACCAAATATAATGTCATCGATATATACTTGGACAATCAACCAATGTTCCCCCTTAGATTTTAGAAACAAGGTATTATCAACCTTGCCCCTTTTAAAACCATTTTTAATTAAAAAGTTTGACAATCGTTCATACCAAGCTCTAGGAGCTTGTTTTAAACCATAAAGTGCTTTGTTAAGTTTGAAAACATGGTTAGGAAATTCATAATTTTCAAACCCAGGGGTTGGCTTATATACACCTCTTCCTTTAGGTATCCGTTGAGGAATGCACTTTTGACGTCCATTTGGTATAGCTTTATCTCCATGTGAGCTGCAAAAGCTACCAAAATGCGGATAGCTTCAATCCTTGCAATGGGTGCAAAGGTTTCTTCATAATCAATTCCCTCTTCTTGGTTGTACCCTTGAACCACTAGCCAAGTCTTGTTCCGAGTGACTGTTCCGAACTCATCCAGCTTATTTCGGAACACCCATTTGGTGCCATTGATTGATCTGTCCTTTGGCCGTGGTACAAGGTGCCACACCTTGTTTCTTTCAAACTGATGTAGCTCCTCTTGCATTGCAATAACCCAGTTAGAATCTGCATGAGCTTCATGAACACTTTTTTGCTCAATGTCAGAGAGAAAAGCATAGAAAGCACAAACGTTTTTATGTTTAGATCTAGTTTGCACTCCTGTATGAATGTCAGATAAGATCTGGTCAAGGGGGTGCAAACTTTGGTGCTTCCAAGGTCGTGGAGTAAGTGGGTCCACAGACACGCTTTCTACTCTTGCTGGAATACTCGGTGAAATAGGTTCTGAACCTGTTCTGGAGCCTGTTTCCAGGCCTGTTCTTGAGCCTGTTCTCAAATCTGTTCGTGGAGAATTGGGTTGAGTGGGCTGGTTTTGTTCCGAAATGGGTTCAGCAATGCTTCCCCCTGATTGGTTTAAACCTTGCCCACCTTCCACATTATTAGCTTCAGGACTTGGTTCACCTCTAGGAAACTTGCCTTTCTTATGCATGGAATGAGTGAGCAACAAATCTCTCCTTACAAGGCCCAGTTCGAACTCTACATCCTGTGCATCATTCTTAACAAGGGAGTTATTTCATCGAACAACACATGCACACTCTCCTCAACACACAGAGTTCGTTTGTTAAATACTTTGTATGCCTTACTGTGTGAGGAGTACCCCAAAAATATTGCCTCATCACTCCTTGGATCAAACTTTCCCAAGGCATCCTTCCCATTATTATGCACATAACATTTGCAACCAAACACTCTCAAATGCAAAATATTAGGTCTCCTACCTTTGAAAAGTTCGCAAGGAGTCTTGTTAAGAATGGGTCTAATCATACATCTATTGATAATGTAACAAGATGTATTTAATGCTTCCGTCCAAAAGTTTCTAGGAAGACCATTAGTAATAAGCATTGTTCTAGTCATATCTTCTAGAGTATGATTTTTACGCTCTACCACCCCATTCTGTTGGGGAGGTCTTGGTGCAGAAAACTTATGATCAACACCATGTTCATTACAATAGTTAATAAAGCTCGAATTTTCAAATTTTTTACCATGATCAAACCTTAGACAAACCAATGAGTGTCCTAGTCTCTTTTCAGCCCTTTTAATAAACACAAGAAATTTTTTAAAAGTTTTATCTTTGGAAGCCAAAAACAAAGTCCATGTAAAACGAGAGTAAGCATCTACTATTACAAGCATATACCTCTTCCCACCTCTACTTGTGATCCTCATAGGACCACACAAATCAACATGTAGCATCTCAAGAGGTCGGGTAGTGCTAACACAGTTTTTCAGTTTAAAAGAAGTTCTGACTTGTTTACCCCTAACACAAGCGTCACACACCTTTTCATCATTGTATTTGATGGAAGATAGGCCGACTACTAGGTCTTTAAAAATAAGTTTATTCAAAAGAGAGAGACTTGCATGACCTAGTCTCTTGTGCAAATGCATAACATCATCATTTAAAGCACTTAAACAAGTCAGATTATTTTGGGGAAGTGAAAGAATACACACTTTATATACATTTTTGTGTCGCTTCCCCCTCAACACAACATCTCCTGTATTGATATTGACAACCAAACATTATTTTGAAGAAACACTACTAGGTTATCTTTATCACACAGTTAGGACACACTTAGTAGATTATGTTATAAACCATCTACAAGATATACATCGTCAATTGAATGGGAGAGTGACTCACCTATCTTACCTATACTGATAATTGTCCCTGATTTGCCGTTTCCAAATGCCACACTCCCTCCATTAGAGGTTGTAAGTGAGAGGAAGTTTGATTTTTCACCAGTCATATGCCGTGAACAACCACTGTCCACATACCATAGTTGGTTGTTTGCTGGGTTGTTTGCTCGGTTGTTCCTTCTCACTTTAACCTACAAAACAAATTAGGGGTTAGTTTTGGGAACCCAGATCCACTTGGGTCCCATTCCCTTAGACATGCAAATCTCATTTTTCTAACCCATATTTGTTGTACATAAATCATGTTTCTTTCCATGGCATACTTTCTTGAGGGACAAGTATAACGATAATGACCTGTTTTACCACAAGGAAAACAAATAATATTTTCTTATAGTCTCACATATTTTCTGTTTACTGGGTAAACAGTTCATTTAGTCACAAAACCTAGTCCCTTCTTGTTCCGGTTCTGATGAGTATTCAGCCATTTCAGCGATTCTGAGGAACTCTTCCAGCGCCTGTTTGCAGTGAGGTCAGATTCGGCCTTTTTTAGCTTTTCAAGCAATTGGCTATTTTCACAGACCAAAGACTCTACCCTTTATTTCAGCTGAAGAGACTGACTTTCCAGCTTTGAAAGATCAGTGTTAAACACTTTTTCTCTCACACTTAAGGTTTCTTTAAGCTTATCAAGGTCTTCATACAAAACAAGGGTCTCTTCATCCACTTTAAGTCTTTTATTTTTAAGGATCTCATTTGCATATTCAAGCTTCCTAACATCTCTTTTTAAATCAGAACAGACATCTTTTAGCATGCAATTTTCAGCATTAATAGCATCACATTAATCCATCAACGTGAATAGCAATTCCTTAAGTTTTGTTTTGTTAAGACCACCTACCTTTCCCTTGAGTTGGGATAGACTATCCACTGGCTCATCATCCAAATCTGATTCACTCCTGGCCATGAGTGCTACAACAGCTTCTTCTTCTTCAGAGGCCTCATCGTCTTCCGTAGTGTTCTCAAATTGTTTTCTGCCTTTCAGAATCGCCAGCATTGCCCTTCAGAATCGCCTTGTAGAACTGTTCTCAAATTGTTTTCTGCCTTGTTTTTGAAACTGTTCTGTCTCCTGTTCTTCCTTCAGCAGAGGGCAGTTCTTCCCAATGTGGTCATGTTTGCCACACTTGAAACACCCAGTGAACTGCTCTCGTTCATTGCTTCTGGGCTTGCTGAAATTCTTCTTTTTGGAGTTCTCTTTGGCCTTGAAAAACTTCTTGAATTTTCGGGTGATCATGGCCATTTCTTCTTCATCAAGGTCTGAACCATCCTTTTCCAAGGCCTTTAGAGCAAGGCCTTGGTCTCTCGTGGTCTCCTTTTTCGGCTGAGAACTTCTTCTAAGCTCATAAGTTTGGAGATTGCCAATGAGCTCGTCCAAGGAGATTTTGTTCATATCCTTGGCCTCTTGAATGGCCGTGACTTTCGCCTCCCATGACTGTGAAAAAAATCGTAGGATTTTTTTTCCCAATTCCTCAGTGGTGAAGGACTTCCCTAATGATTTTAGCTCATTAGTAATATGGGTGAAGCGGGTATACATCTCCATCACCGTTTCTTTATCATCTATTTCAAATAGCTCATACTTTCTCATAAGAAGCTCAATTCTTGATTGCTTCACTTGATTTGTGCCTTCATGAGCTACTTGGAGGATATCCCAAATTTCTTTGGCTGACTTGCACTCTGAAATGCGAGTGTACTCATCAGGACCAAGGCCAAAATACAAGAGCTTTTTGGCCTTTGCATTCTTTTCCATCATCTTAAAATCTTCGGCATTGAATTCCTGAGGCTCCTTGGGAACCATATTCCCATCATCGATTGCCTTTTTGGGAATGAGTGGACCATTCTTGATGATCATCCATAATTCATAATCATCAACTTGAACATAGTTTTCCATACGATTCTTCCACCAACTATAATGTTAACCATTAAAGTATAGTGGTCGAGTCACAGATTGACCCTCAAGCATTCTTTGTGGTGTACCCATCTTCTAGGATCTCTCAAGGTGTTAGCCTTTAAATGAGAACTTGCTTTGATACCACCTGATAGTTTTGAGAGTACATGAACACAAGAGGGGGTGAATTACGTTGGCCGATTTTTCAGAGTTTCTGGAAACACTTTCAAGAACAGTTTGGATAGAGTGTTTGCAGTGAACTAGAAACGGAATACTGAAAGTAAACAAAATGCACATGGTGTTTTTACGTAGAAAACACCTCTGGCTCAACTGAGGTGAAAAACCACGACCTACCCATGTAAGATTTTCACACACTTCCACTATACGGGCCAAATACGTTATAGAAGTAACCTACACCGTTACAAATGTAACACTCATGTAACCGTCTACCCCAAGACAAGTTACACCACGTCCAAAGTCTCCCTAAACTTGGACACACTCAATTCTCGCTGATGAAAGGAGAAAATAAAATGAACACCTCACTTTAAGTGCTTCTAAATAAACGGGTGTAAGGTACAATTGAGCGCCTAGTATGCCAATGAAGAAGCCTCGACTTTTACATACACTTTGAAGGTTTTTCTTTCTGAAAATATGACTCACAAAGCACGTTTAATCCCTTGAAAAACCGTGAGCAATGCTGAGGTAGAAAAGTTTCTTAAATAAGAGAGTGTATGTGGGATAAAACAATATTAAATTTTTGTGTGCTTGTACCGCAAGACTTGGTAACTCACCCACTAACAACTTGAGCCGCAAGGATAAATGAGTATCACACATTTCCAATAGTCAAGCCCACAATTTTCTTCACCTATTAGCTACATTCTAAAAATAGGAGTTGTTTTACTTGGTAAAAAATTCACCCTAAAAAGTAGGCTAAAAACTCTCCACAATATTTTTTTTCAAAGACAAAAATAACTCTTTTGGACTCAACAGCTACAGAAGATATATCTCAAACATTTCAAAAACGTTAGCCCAAAAATCAAGGGAAAATCGTGAAATTCAATTTTGGCTTAAAAACACTCTAAACCCTATTCCCAGAACTGGTATGAGATAGTGCTATGAGATATCTCAAAAACCATTCAAAGTAAATGTTGAACCAAGACCTTCTAATTGGCATAGTAACAAGAATCTAAGAAAATAAAATAAGTACCAAACCAATGACTCTTGTTAATCAGCTGGACAGCTCGTATATGATTTGACTTGTCGCTCCAAATGCTTCTCAGAACTGTCCTTGAGCTGTTCTGAAGTACTCCATGTTCTTTGATGCTCCTTGGGTCCTTGCCAGTCAGCTACTTTGAAGAACTGTTTTTAGAACTATTCTGAACTGATATTCTGAAACACATGTACTTTCCAGCAACTGTTCTAAGACACTGTTCTCAA
>NCQV01110066.1:0-14086 GCA_002740545.1 Lophocereus schottii | reverse complement strand
CTTAATGAGTTTATCAATAAATCAGTTTATACAGTGGTTTGCCATTTAACTTGTAACCCCGTCAGTTATCATCTATAGGGCGTCAGCGTATCATTTACCCGCTCGGCTTCAAGCCAACTCTTGATCAGATTGGTAGGTGTACACCTATGTATAGATCATATCACTGCAAGAGGTTCACATCCAGATAATAATGAGCAATTCAATTTCATATTAATTTTATTTTCATTGTTATTGCCAACTAAATGAGTTGCAAAGACGGGTACCCATCAACAGTATTTCTATACTAATTTTACAATAAAGAAATGTATGTACTGAGTTTTTGCTCATGTTTTCAAATTGTTTTCATGTTTTCCATTTTAGGTAATGAAGTATCATATATTTCTCCTTTTAGCAAGCCTTTCTGAAGGTCATCAGATGCTCACAGTGGATTCAGTATAAGACGAGTGTTGGGATCAACCTCAAGGTCTATATGTAATATACATGTGTGTAATGTGGAGTGCGAGTTAGCACATGGTATGATTAAGTAAATGGTATTGAAGTGAGCTATTATGGACTTTGGCCTTAAAGTGTATTAGTTTAATAGAGTTTATGATTGTGATCGTGAGAGGCAGGATTAAATGGTTCAATTAGCCTTTTCCTTATCAGGACGGTGGTAGCGCCTTCGTTTACTGAGTCTGTCACTGCAATTATCAGTAATCATATCATTAGTTTTTGGGGGCGTTACAGTGCTTAACTTTGAAAAGTGTCATTTCATGGTGGAATATATAGTAATACTATATCATGCGGTGTTGTCCAAGGGATTAGAGGTTGATAAGGCTAAAGTAGAAATCATTCAATCTTTGCCCTATCCATGGTGTGTCAAGGAGGCAAGGTCATTTCTAGGTCATTGTTGGGTTTTATAGGAGATTTATCAAGGATTTTTCTAAGATTGCCTCCCCTTTATGTGTTACTTGCAAAAGATGCTTTATTTGATTTTAATGGGGACTGTAGGAAAGCTTTTGACCAATTGAAGTTGAAATTGACAACCACTCCTATAGTACAACCTCCTAACTGGGCCCTACCTTTTGAACTAATGTGTGATGCTAGTGATAAGGCAGTAGGGGCAGTCTTAGGTCAAAGAGTAGGGAAGGTACCTCATGTGATTTATTATACTTCCAGAACTCTTGACCCAGCACAGTGTAACTACACGACTACAGAAAAGAAAATGTACGCTGTTGTTTTTACTCTAGAAATGTTTTATCCTTACCTATTGGGTGTTCAAGTTACTGTTTATAGTGATCATTCTGCTAGTAAATGTCTGTTATGTAAGAATGACTCGAAACCTAGATTGATTAGATGGGTATTACTACTGCAAGAATTCCAGTTAGATATTAAAGACAAGTCAAGAGTTGAAAATTTAGTATCAGACCATCTAAGTAGGCTAGACAATGGGGAGAGTGGGAATCCATTGAGTGATTGTTTCCCTGATGAGAATTTATATGCTCTCACTGATAGGCTGCCTTGGTATGCTGATATGGTTAATTATATAGTAACCAAAACCTTTCCTGTAGATTTGTCTAGAGCCCAAAAGGAGAAGATAAGAGCTCAATCTAAATATTAAGTTTGGGATGAACCATATTTATGGAAATTTTGTGAAGATCAAATTATAAGTCGTTGTGTAGATGACAGTGAATTTCATTCAATCATAACCTTCTGTCACTCTTCTGAAAGTGGGGGACATTTTGGGCCCAGAATGACACACAAAGTTCTTGAATGTGGATTTTATTGGCCTACTATTTTTAGGGATGCCTATGAATTCTGCAAAAGATGTGAAGCATGCTAGAAGACAGGAAATTTATCTAGAAGGAATCAAAGGCCTCTACATAATGTGTATGTTTGTGAGATTTTTGTACAGGGTGTTGATTTTATAGGACCTTTTCCCCCTTCTTTTGGTTTTACTTACATTCTTATGCTTGTTAACTATGTATCTAGCTGGATTGAAGCTGTGGCTATTAGAGCTGATGATACTAAAACTATTGTGAAGCATGTTAAATCTCTCATTCTGCATAGATATGGAGTTCTTAAAGCAATCATCAGTGATAGGGGAACACATTTTATAATAGAGCCTTAGGTGCCTTGCTAGCCAAATATCATGTAACTCATAAGGTGTCAACTGGATACCATTTCTAAATAAATGGCCAAGCTAAAATCTCCAATTAAGATATTAAGGGTATATTAGAAAAGGTTGTTAGACTAGATAAGCAAGATTGGAGTCTTAGGTTAGATGAAGCTCTCTAGGCCTATATAACTGCATATAAAACACTTATGGGTATGTCACCTTATAGGTTAGTTTTTGTGAAAGCATTTCATCTTCCTGTAGAGTTGGAACATGAATCATATTGGGCTGTGAAGCAGTGTAATTTAGATTATGACCTAGCAGGAAAAAAAAGTAAGTTACAATTGCAGGAATTAGAAGAGATTTGCCTAGAAGCCTATGATAATTCAATGATCTACAAAGGTAAAGGCAAAGCTTTTCACGATGCTAAGCTTAGCAGGAAAGAATTTCAAGTGGGTGAAAAAGTGTTGTTGTTCAATTCAAAATTGAAACTCTTTCCTGGTAAGTTGAACTCTAGATGGCTAGGACTTTTTATGATAGTAAAGACTTATACACATGGTGCTGTTGAGATTAAATCCTTTGCTACCAACAAGATTTTCAAGGTAAATGGTCACAGGCTAAGGCACTTCTATAAAGGATATCAGGTATGCTTAATGGAGGTGATCCGACTAGAAGATCCATGAGTTCAATTGCGTCGAGCCAACGATAGTAACCAAAGGCATTGGTTGGGAGGCAACCCAAAATTTTCAGGGAGGTTTACATTTTATTCTGTCTTATCTTCATTATTTTCGTTATTTTTATTATTTTCATTATTAGGGACAATGCATGAATTAAGTGTGGGGCTTGCATGCTGTATTTAATTCCTACCGTTTTCATTATTTAAAAAAAATAAACAAACGAAAAATTTTATGATTTTCTTATAACTAATGCATGAATATGAGTTCATGGTATGTTTTCTTGCTCAAAATTTTCTATTTTACTATCTTTTATTTATTCTTCTGTGAATGAGGACTTTTGAACATGTTAACTGTCATTCAGAGTAGTTTGAGTTGATCATCATATATCTGTTTAATGAAAAACTGTCATGATTATCCATCTTATTCGATCATAATATACAGTCGCTTCAGAGGCAATACAAGGACCTATTCATTTTCTAAACTATTGAATTAGTAGCATAACTCATTAAAATTGTAACTTTTCTTGCCTTGTAAGGGAAAAAAAATGATGAATGAAAAAAAAAAACTATTAGATCACCAACATGAGTAGGAATTGGTGGCTCGGCACCTTTTCTCCTTAGGTTCAGGTTTGAAGCTGAGCCTTAGGTATGGAGTAACCCATGTTGGGAGAGTCGTGTCCCTTTTTGGGCTGATCAATGACTCGTACTAAACTAACCGCCAATAAAAAAATAAAATGATGATGAGAATAAATTGTTTGCTCCAGCACCTCTATTCGGGTGAGTGTGAGACAAGGAGTGTTTAATTTCTAAGACCCTATATGGGCCTCGAATATGTGCGCAATTGGAGTTTGAAAAAAAAAAGAAGAAGAAGAAAAGAAAAAATTACAAGGCAAGTATAGAATCAATTTTAATGAGTTATTCCTTCTAGTTCAATTGTCTCTATAGCCATACCGTACTTTAATTTTTCTATTGTAAGCTTTTTAGACCTCTTGATCGGTGTATGCATGCTTAAAAGAGGTGGATGATTATTGCTCTTGTTGCTTCATTAAAGAAATGTTGTGAGACTGATGAAGAAACACTCTAGTGGTAGTTAGATGTTTAGTAGTTACTCACTTGTTAAAAGAAAAACTCATTAATTTTGAATAAAACTATTTTTAAAGCAAGCCAATGCCTAGTATAAACATCATATTTATGCATAACTTTATAAGAAAGAAAGTGGGCCAGCTTTTAGATCGAGCCCCAGATTTCTTCGCATGAGAACGTCCAACGTCTAAGTGTGGGGGAATTTGTTAAGTCATAATTCATGCATGTTTTTAATAATTAATTTGGTTATAATATATATATTATTTTATCTAATTTACTTTATTTTATATATTTTTTAGGTTAAGTATTAATAAAGAAAGAGGAGAAGAGAAGATGTCGCAGTTCGGATTTTATTTACTAAAGGATTTCACAAGCGCATTTATCAAGTCAGTCCAAAAAAATAATGAAGTATAAAAAAAATTATTTTCATAATGATTTATTTTGAACAAGGGTTACAAGACCACTACTCTTAATCAAAGAGGAATTAGAAGACTTGCAGAAGAAGACATCCTATAAGAAAAGGAAACCCTATCAATATTATGCTATTAAAATCCACCCTATCATCTCATCTCATCTCAAGGCCTACATACGCAACCTCCTCACCTTCTCATCCCACATCTCGTGGCATCACACACCCCCACCAACATCTTCATCATCATCATCACCGATAGTCATCACATATCATCACCATCATTATTAGCCTACCCTTCATTAAGCCTAGCCTCCTATTCTCCCTCCCACAAAACATCACCAAATTGCTAAGCCCCACCATCACACATAGCACCAACCTACTTATGGCAAAATCACCACATATCATCATCATCATCGATCATCATCATCAACGGCTATCATAATATTGTCAAATTAATATTGTTTCTATTTTCTCTTTTATTTTATTAGTTTAGTGTTAAACATGAGTTATTTGGGTAATTCATGTACTTTAAGTTATAAATATGTGTGAGTAATTTCCTTGTACTTAGTATAGTCTATTTGAAACCATGTGAAATAAGTTTTATACTTTATTATCTAGTTAATTTTTATTCATGATTCTATAACGATTAGTATTTATTATTTATGATATTCATGTTAGATTAATTAGAATGCATGCTAGTTAGTTTAATACGAATTCCTATGATAGTTTAAAAGGCTTTAGGACATAAAAGTTATAGTCTTTTAGGCACAAGTATCATCCTAATTGAACATGGATGGCCCAAACCCATCTCTTTTAATTAGGTAATCATTATAGATCTTTCTTAAATTAATTTGCTGGTAAATTAGTTATAAGGCGTTAGATGATGTTTTTCTAGTACTTAATTGAACATGGATGACGTTTTTAATTTTTATTTTATGCTTTTAGGGTTTTATTAAGTCTAGAAAATTATGTTTTAAAATATGGGTACTTTTTTTAATTTATTTTCATATCTGTATTAGTGCAGTTTATCATTTTTCTAATTTTAGAGTTTATTTTTTGTTTTAATATTCTATGGTTAATTTTTTGTTTTAATTTTTCTAAATTTAATTACATATGATTTTGGAGATATAAAGTTATAAACTTGCATAATACTAATTTAGATTAATTTCTACGATTTTTAATATTAATTTTCTGCTTGTTATTTTCTATTTTAATTTTCAGTCTAATATTGTGTGATTATTTCCGTTTTTATTTTTCCAGAATATTTAGGATGGCTATTTACTGTTTTTATTTCCAGAATAAAATTTAGAATACTTAGTGGTATTAGTAAGTAATTTTTTTGATTTTTACTTGTTTAATTTGATTTGTTTTAGCAATTTGAAAAGTAGAATATATTAGAGTAGTAAATTTAATTAGATTTAAACTGACTTATTATCATAATCTTTCCTCATGGGATCGATCCCTACTTTCCTATGCTATAAATCTTATTTATAAATCAAAGTAGTGGTTTAATTTATTAGTCTACAACAAGCTTTACAGAAGATAGCAAAACCACACTCAGTCGTTCCCAGTTGATGCAGCAGTTCACACCCTCATATTCTTAGTGATGCATACATTCGTACCAAGTTCCATTTTTAACATTCAGGTTCTTAAGGGTGAGCGATCCCACTAGGTCTTGTGGCCCGCGCTTGACTTTAACGCAGCTGCTTAACTTTAATCCTGGCCTACCGTCGACTTAGACGGTTACCGCTTAACCATTTCCTGGCCTACCGTCAATATGGATGGTTACTGCTAACCTGAGTCACATCCCTACAAGACACGTGGCTGCTTAAATGCATGCACTTTTATCCGGGAAAGGCTATTGGGCTTCAACACATAACGTAACTCACAATCTCACCCATGTTAACTCTTACTCATGCAATCATGCTTACCTAGGTTACATGTCAAACCCACATGCATAGTTCATTCAGTTTTAACCCTATCCTTAAGGCAATTCTCCTAACACACGTACTTTCATTTCCAACGTAACCAATTCAACAGCCAAGTTCATTGACATACCAAAATAAATCAATCCAACTATGCAGTCATGTACAATCATTATATTCCATCTATTCATAAAAAAATCAACATTTAAGGTAGCTCTTACCATGTTCAACATGCGCACTTTTCAAGCAACTTCGGGGAAGGGTTAGCGCATGATTGTTACCTGGATTTCGTACAATTTACGGACTCGGTTACTAGTTTGGGCCTACTGTTTTACACCTAGGCCAAAACATAGTTCACACTCAGTCTAAAACCTCATGGACCATAACTTTATCCCCTGCCCTATTTATAAGAATTTTTCTAAAATTTTTACCCATGTATAAGGCTCCTAACCGAAGCCCAACTCTAGATCCAGATTCAACCAGAATCTGGGCCCAACTTGTAGAGCTAATAACTTTTGTTCCTGACGTTAAAATTTCAATTTTTTACCCATTATAGAAAGGTCGGTCCGTCCTCTACACTATTTATGTTAGGGTTTTGTCAAACATTATTTTCCTAAATATTTTCATGGTGTCACTGGCTGTCCCAATTTAGATAGTCTCCGGTAATTTGGCCGAAACTTGGGCTACGCTATTCCGATTTGTTCGATTCATAAATAAAGTTATACAGCACATCCTAACGCACCTACCGTAAACATTTCACATTTTTGGGCTACTTGCCTGTCCTGGCTGAATTTTCAAAGACAATGTATGTGCAGCCCTTAAACCCAGAAGGTTCTGTCCATGTTTTTCATTCCCAACGAATCCCCTTAGCTCTGTCTTTCACAAACTCTCACTCACAACTAACCCGTGATGGTCCCAATAGTCCTACTCTCCCTCCCTCATAATTTAAGTCAAATCAAATTTGAAATCTTTAACTTAAACAATTATCAAATAACACCTTTAAGGCTCACCTTGATACGATTTCGGGAGAGGAGCATTTGAATCACCTCACCCTTGGAGGTTTAAATCTGAAAAGGATTATAAAAACTCGTATGAAATGTTTCATACTTGAAATTTCGGATCAAAATAAAAAATTAGTAACAAATCATACAAAAACTGTAGCTTTTGGGGTGGGGGGTTTGTATGCATGGGTGTATGGGGGTGCACCCACTTACCACCAACAAGAGGGGAAGACGAGGGGCGTGGCAGCTGTGGTGGCTGCTGGTGACTGGGGTGTGGTAGCGTTGGTGGTGGTGGCACACTAAGCCAATAGGGCAGAGAGAGAGAGAGAGCGAAATAGAGAGAGAGTGCACGAGGAACGGAGCGCAAAAGAAAAGAACAAGAGAGAGAGGATGTGGACTGCTAAGGTTTAGTGGGGGAAGGGTATGCGTGGGTCAGACTTGAGGGGGGAAAATATTAGGGTTTTCTTCTTTCTTTTTGAGGGGAAAAGGCATAGGGTTTAGGGGAAAAGGAGAGAGAAAAGAAAAAAATTATAAAGAGAAGGGGGGAGCTAATCTGCTAAGTCAAGGAAAAAGAAAAAAAAAGGAAACCAATTGTTTTGGAAGGAAAATAAAAAGATTTTATCTTGGCCCAAAAAGGTGAGTTTAGGGAAAATTTGCCCCATCAAGAAATCCACAAAAAAAAATAGCAAGTATAACTAGGTAAATAAATGTTCAAGGGTTGGGAGGTAAATAAATAAAAAATATCCAAAATAAATTAGGAACCGAATAACAATTTAATTGAGGGAAATATAACCCGAATAAAATTTTTAAATGCCTTCCTTTTCTATGAAATGAATATAANTTAATAGCTTCGACTTGGATTATGAGGGTCGGTCCACACCACATGATTCCTCATATAAATTTTTCGGGATTTTACATACTACCCACTTAAGAAAGTTTCATCTTGAAACTTGTACGCACCTAGTTATAGGAACAAGTGAGGGCATTTGTCTCAAATCTCCTGCTCGAGTTCCCCCTTCCGACATCTCGTGGTTTGCCCAGAGGACCTTTACCAAGTGCAATGTCTTCCTTCGAAGTTGTTTCTCCTGCCGTTCCAGGATCTCACAGGTTGTTCCTCGTATGACAGGTCTTCTTGAACTTGTATAGGGTCGGGCTTGATTACATGAGAGGAATTTGGGATGTACTTCCATAGTTGTGATATATGGAACACGTTGTGTACCCTTAGAAGTTTAGGCGGTAATTCTAACCGATATGCTACCTCCCTAACTCTTTGTATGACTGGGTACGGCCTGATGTACCTTGAGCTAAGTTTTCCTGCCATGCCAAATCTCGCGACTCGCTTGGTTGGGAAAACTTGAAGAAACACCTGATCTACAATTTGGAATTCGAGGGGCCTATGCCTTCAATCAGTGTAGCTTTTCTGCCTATTCTGGGTAGCTTTCATTCTTTCCTGGATCACCCTTATCTTATCTGTGATGGCTTGGATTAATTCTGGTCCAATAGTCAGAGCTTCGTCGATCTCCTACCAACAGAGTGGAGTTATGCACCTCCTCCCATACAGTGCCTCGTACTGGGGTAACCCCGATACTCATGTGGTAACCGTTGTTGTAGGATAACTCAATCAGTACCAGCTGTTCGTCCCACACTTTCTTAAAGTCCAGGGTGCAAGCCCTTACCATATCTTCCAGTGTCTGAATAGTGCGTTCAGTCTGCTCGTCCATAGTTGGGTGAAAGGCAGTACTAAAGCATAATAACATCCTAAATACTTCCTGTAGCTTCTATCAGAAACCCAACTGGAATTTGGTGTGTCGATCCGACACTATGGAACTGGGTACCCCGTGTAATCGCACTATCTCCTCGAGGTATGCTCGAGCTAACTGGTCCAAGGTCCAAGTATTTCTCATGGTTATAAAATGCACTGTTTTTGTGAGTCTATACACTATAACCCAAATTGCATTGTTCTTTCGTTGAGTCAAAGGTAAGCCCACCACGAAGTCCATGGACACGGAATCCCATTCCCACTCAGGAACGCCCAACAGTTGTAGGAGTCTCGCTGGTTGTTGATGTTCGATCTTAACCCTCTGATAGGTTAGGCACTTTGCCACATAGTCAGCTACTTCTTGCTTTATGTTACTCCATCAGAATGTCTATTTCAGGTCCTTGTACAGTTTATTTCCCCCAGGGTGTACGGAGTGTGGAGTGTTGTGGCCCTCATTTAGGATTTTCTTCTTAAGTGCGTCTACTATGGGGATACACACCCAGTTATGAAACCATATGGCGCCATCTTTATGGATCACGAATCTAGGTGCTTTCTCCACCAATATCTCTTCTTGATCCGTTCTAGCTGAGGGTCGGTAGCCTGTGCTACTTGGATTTCCTCTATGAGTGTTGGCTATGCTTCTAAGGCCCATAGCATAGGCTTGGTCTCCAGGGTGCTTATATTGAGTTCCAGCTTTTAGAATTCCTTACACAACTCAGTAGTTAGTGTCAGCAAGCAGTTTAGTGTCGGGTATGGTTGGCGACTCAATGCATTACCACTACATTAGCCTTTCCCGGGTGGTACTAGAAATGGACGTCATAGTCCTTCAGGAACTCTAGCCACCTTGTCCGCTTCAAGTTCAAATCTCCTTGCGGAAAGAGGTATTTTGGGCTCAGGTGATCGGTGAAAACCTTGCAATGTACTCTATACAATTAATACCGAACACCATGACCGCTAATTCCAAATCATGAGTCGGGTAGTTCCATTCATGAATCTTCAGTTACTGCGATGCATAGGCTATAACATGGTTCTCCTGCATCAGCACGTATCCCAGCCCACTCCTATATGCATCGCTATACACCACAAAGTCCTCGTCGGCTGTGGGTAAGGCCAGTATTGGCGTACTCATCATCTTTTCTTAAGTTCTTGGAATGCTTCTTGTCCATTCATACTTAACAACCTTCCTAGTCAAGTTGGTGAGCGGAGTGGTGATCTTTGATAAGTTTTTGTGCAATAGTACCCCCCAAACCCAAGAAACTCCTTACTTCTGTTGGGTTCTTAAGCATAAGCTAGTTCGTCATAGCCTCTATCTTTTGAGGGTCCACAGACACTCCCTTCGATATTACATGTCCCAAAAATGTCATCTTTTTCAACCAGAATTTACACTTCAAAAGCTTGGCATACAACTCATTCCTCCTTAACACTTCTAGAGCTGTCCTCAGGTGGTGGGTATGCTCCTTTGAAGTCCTTGAGTAGATGGTCCAGGTTGGGTTTGAAAACTCTGTTCTGAGGTCCATGAATGTTGCCAGGGCATTAGTGAGGCCAAAGGGCATCACTATGAATTCATAATGTCTGTATCAGGTACAGAAGGTAGTTTTAGATATGTCTTCATCCTTGATCCGGAGTTGGTGGCACCTCGCACGAAGGTCTATTTTGGAGAAAGTCCTCGCGCCTCTCAGTTGGTCAAAGAGGTCGTCTATTCTTGGCAGAGTGTAACAGTTCTTGACCGTTATTTTGTTCAGTTTCCTATAGTCTATACATAACCTCAAGGTTCCATCCTTCTTCTTCACAAACAACACCGAGGCTCCCCATGCAGTTGTATCGGGCTAAATATACCCCTTTTCTAATAACTCATCCAGCTGTGTCTTTAATTCTTTAAGTTTCATCAGTGCCATACGGTAGGGTACCTTAGAGATGGGTGTGGCTCCAGGGATCTCCTCTGGAAATACATTCGGGAATTCCCTCACTACTAGAATGTCTTCAAAGGAGGGTTCGGCACCCTCGATTGTCACTACGTTACATAGGAATCCCTCACGTCCTCTGCCTAACAACTTGCAGGCTTTCATCATAGAAATCAGTTTCACTTCCACTCTAGATCCCTTATCTTTATGCAACACCTTCTCCCCATTGGGCCCCTTAAGGTGATTTTTCATACTGGACAGTCTATTTGGGCATGATGTTTAGCTAACTAGTCCATCCCCAGGATGACCCTAAAGTTAGTTAACTCAAACCTATATAGGTCTGCTAAGAACTCATGCTCATACATTCTAATAGGGCAATCCTCATACAGTCCTTCACACCTTACAGTCTTCCTGGCAGGAAGAATCATAGACAGCAAAGAAGATTTACGAGTAGGAAATAGTCCTAATGTCTTAACCAGTTTAACAGAAATAAAAGAGTGTGTAGCACCCGAATCAAATAAAACATCTATTGGTTGAGCTTGGATAGAAAAAGTACCCGTCACAATGTTCGAAGCACTCTCTACTTCCTCCTTGTGCGTCACGTACACCCTGCCCTTACCCTATTGTTTCAGGGTGGTTGGTTGGGAGGTCGGGCCTGAATCTGTTGGGGTGCCCGGTTCTGCTGGTTAGGATTGGCCACCTGCCCAACCCTGTTTTGATAAGGCTGCTAGGGTCGCTACCCTTATCCTTGTCCTTATCCCCCATAACCTTAGCCGACAGGAGGTGGGGGGGTGTGGGCAGTTCTGGATCTGGTGTTGAGGGCTTCCGCAGCGAAAATAGCTCTTCACTGAACGACACTCCCGGGGCATAGTGCCCTAACTTGTCGCAAGCCTTGCAGGTCACCTTAGGCCGTGCATTAGGGTGCAGGCCTCCATGAGCATTGTTGTTTGAGTAATGATTCCCAGAAGGCCTCTAGTACTGCTCATGTGGTTGGAAGTTTCCTTGGTTATCCCTTTTCTTGTTAACTCCCCGCTGCTCATTGAAGTAATTACTCCTCTCCTTCATTGCCCTTTCTACGTTGATTGCAATATCATACAGGTCTATATAGGAGATGTACTGGTGCACCGACATCCTTTCCTTAATGGTGGGATTGAGTCCAACCTCCAACCAGTTCATCTTAAGCCTCTCGTTAGCTACGAAGGCCAGGACGAAATGAGAGAGCTCCATAGTCCGACATACTCCAGCACGCTCATGCTTCCTTGCTGTAACTACATGAAGTCGTTTTGTTTAGCTTTCTGGAGGGAGACGGGATAGAAATGATCCTTGATTGATTCCTTGAACCTGCTTCAGTTGAAACCAAGTTCATGCTGCCCTTCCCTCACTGTGGCCCATCACAAGTCGGCCTTATCCTTCAGGTAGAACACTACAAAGCCTACCTTCCACTCCTCGGGGCATTAGAGTGTATTGAACAATTTTTCCACGCCCCTAATCCAGTCCTCAAAGGTTTTGGGGTCGGAAGTGCCATTGTAGATGGGTGGGTTATGGATCGCGAACCTCTTGAACATATAGGAGTTATCCTCCTCAACCTTCTTCTCCCTGACTTCCATCAGCTTCTGCAATTATTCGTTCTGAAGTCATAGCTGCTCTCCTTGCTTTTGCAATAGCTCTAGTACTAGAAGGTTAGTAAAGTTTGCTCCAATAGGTGGGTTGGTCTCCTTCACCTAACTGCGAGAGTCGTTCCCATTCCTGGGCATAGAACTTCCAGTCGTTCCATGAATACTAACATGCGATTTCCGGGTTCACAGATAATCTGGTACCGGGGTGAGGTCTAGATTGAGATTTGTCATTGTTTCTCGCCATCCTGCTCGAGAAGTAAGTTCAGTTTAGTTCCTCTCATAATAGTTCCTCTCATAATAGTTCATACCCTACATACTACTAGAGTTCAATAACGTATCACATGCTAGTGCATCATGTAATATTTGACAGGTTCTCAATCACATCACATTGCCACATTCACGTGGTCCCACCACCACATCACATGCTCATATATTACACATTATATAGGCATCAAGTTCACGAGATTCACATACTTCACAAATAAAGAACATTGGTATTCAGATAACTCAAAAGGTTTCATTGCATAGAATTGAAAATCACAGGTGTTTCATACTAATACTCTTCATTACACTACAATTTATAACTTTATTAGCTTACAGTGGCTTAACAACATAACAGAAAGATAACTAATAGCGTTGGCCTAAAAACAAAACTTTCTAAATACTACGAGCTTCTACTGGTCAGGGGCATCTAGCGGACAGGTACCCGTACATATTTGGCCGCACCTGCCCCGCTTCCGGTGGGTCGCACCAGTCTCAGACTCACCCCTCTTCTCCATAGGGTCTATCTCATCACCCAAGCCCTTAGGTCCCCTTGTCTAGTTGGCCTACACAATGAACTCTATCCTTCCCTCCCCCTGATCCCTCTCAAGGTTCTCTTCCTCAACTAGAATATGGGCCCAACTTTTAGAGCCAATAACTTTTGTTCCAAACGTTGGAATTTCAATTTCTTTCCCATTATAGAAAGACCGGTCCATCCTCTACACTGTTTATGTTTAGGATTTTATCAACCTCTGGCTCAAACTAGGTCATTTTCCTATATCTTTTCACGGTGTCACTGGCTGTCCCAATCTAGACAGTCTCAAGTAATTTGGCCAAAACTTGGGCTACACTAGTTCGATTTATTTGATTCAAAAACTAGATGATACAGAACATCCTGACGCACCTACCCTAAACATTTTATGATTTTTAGGCTACTTCCCTATCCTGACTGAATTTTCAAAAACAATGTATGTGTAGCCCTTAAACCCAGAAGGTTCTGTCCATGTTCTTCATCCCCAATGAATCCCCTTGGCTCGGTCTTTCACAAAATCTCACTCACAATTAATCTATGATGGTCCCAATAGCCCTATCTCTATCCCTCATAATTCGAGTTGAATCAAGTTTGAAATCTTCAACTTAAACAATTATCAAATAACACCTTTAGGCTCATCTTGATGTGATTTCGGGAGAGGAGTGATTGAATCACCGCGCCCTTGGAGGTTTAAATCTGAAAAGGATTATGAAAACTCGTATTAAACGTTTCATACTTGACATCTTGGATGAAAATCATAAATTAGGAACAAATCATAAGAAAACTCTAGCATTTGGGGGGGTTTGTATGTATGAGTGCATGGGG
>NCQV01110042.1:0-12425 GCA_002740545.1 Lophocereus schottii | reverse complement strand
CCAACGAACAGCCCTAGACACACGCACACAGTGAGAAGAGAGGGAGAAAGAGAGAGGAAGAAGAAAGGGTTAAGAAGGAGAAGAGAAAGAAGAAGAGGAAGAAGAAGGAGAGCTAGGGCTTGGAAGGAAAGGGAGATTCAACCACTCTTTGGCTTGCAAGTTGCTCTTTTCAACTAAAAATTCTCAAGCAGATAACTCTCTTCCTAAATTATATTATTTGAAATTAAATTGATTTTGGGGTTTGTGTTGAATGTTGGTGATTATGAGTGGTATCTAGAGTTTATTTAGTTGAATCAACAATTTTTCTAGTTAGAAGAAGACATTTTATGAATAGTTAGGGTTTGGATGCAAATTGAGGAATGGATGTATGAGCTAGTATTTGGATGAAAATTTAAGACTAAGTATGTGGATTTATATTCTTCTTGAACAACCATGGAACTAATATGATTAAATTGATGGAATTAATTAAATTGATGGAATTATGTGAATAAAATTAGGACTACAATTTTGGTGGTTTATGGTTTTAAGCATGTGGAAATTTGAATGAGGTAGTAGAGGGGATTAATTTAGAGAGAGAGAGGGAAAAAAAGAGTACATGGAAAGGTGAAACTTTGATGGGGAAGAACTAATAAAACAAAAAGGGAAGAATTTATGTGTACTAAGTACCTTCTTAACTAGCTTGGGTTTGATGTTGGATAATAAAAAATATTATGGTGATAATGAGCATTGGAAATGTCCTGGACATGGGCCGTAAGTTAAGTAAATTTAGGTTAAAAAGTGGCTTTGTTGTGGAGTGACTAATGGACATGTGATAAGGTAGTGAAAATCGAGTTAGAAAGTTGTCTTTGAAAGCATGCAGAAACCCTCTTGGGTATGTTAAGCAATGGCTAGCTTGTTAATGCTCATCTGACCTTCTATGGATTTTTATCATATTTAAGACGATTCATTGAATAATAAAGTATTATCTTGCTAATGACTTGTGAGTGTGATGGATGCAAGATCAAGATGATGGTAAATTCTCAATGCGTGTAAAATTGTACGATAAATTATCGTTTACCAAATGTCTAATTGTTACTTTATGACAGGTGTTTTATATTGCTATGGCTATCGTATTGCTTGAGATGCTTTAACAAGCTTTTGAAATTATTATATTTTTTTCTTCAAATAAAGTTGATTGATAGCCAAAAATTTAAAAAGAGGGTTCTCTTGTGAAACTTGATCATGGGAAAACATCTTGTTGTTGTGAATGATTTGAGAGCTTTGCATTATGGTTGAGTTCCAAATAATTATGCAGCCTATGTGTTCTAGGCTGTGGAAGTCCCAATGCATTTCCAAGTTTCCATAAAAATTAACCTATGCATTTCACGTTAACATTCCTTACCAGAGTAAGGTACATTATAGACTTTAGAAGTCATGGGATCCTAAGTGTTCGGCAGGTATGTCTTTCACCCATATTGAGAAGAACTAATGATCAGTAACTAATGAATGCCCTGGGAAGGAGTTTGAATTCAAATAAGTGAAGTGTGATGTTTTTCTAAGGATTTTAACCCCAAATAGTGTTCTAAAAGGGATTTCAGTTCTTTTAAGCTGAAGCTGAAAATGTGTTTTCACACTATTTGCATATAGCTTGCTTATAAGTGAGTGAAAATGCTTTAAACAGTGCAAACGTGTCAGTTTTATGAAGTTTTTATTTAGCACCCAATAGAGCGGAGGCTTCAGTTTCATTCTGCTGAAAGTTTGCAAAAGTGATTTCTTATCCTATAGTACTAGTAGGCCAATGGTATCTGAGTGTTATTGTGTAATGAATGGTGTGCAAATATTTTGGGTAAGGGTGATACTTATTCACTGAGCGTGTGGTTTGCTCACCCTCTCTACTCCCCTTGTTCCACGTTCAGAGTAAGTGTCATCTTCAAGGAAGAACATTTCTTTTGTTTATTATCACATGTTGGGGGACATTAATACATTGCTTTATTCTATTCAAATGCTTCTCTTGTAATTTGATTGGTGTGGAGCTTTATCTTTGGGACTTGTAATGTTGTAATACATTGTTAGTTTGGCTCCGTTGATCTTTAAGGATCAACGACACCTACACTGCTCCCGAACATGCCGTAGCATTCCCTTAGGTGTGTCATAAGTTGGTTTGACCAGGGTGTGTGACCTGTGAAGACTTTATTCCTTTCTTTAAACTTTTATTGGTTGCTTATACAAGTGATATAATTATTTCCTAATGGTGCATTTTCAGGTTGACTCATTCTTAGTCGTTGCTTAGTACGACTATTCAAGGGGGACCTAACAACTTAATTTGTTTTTGTTTAGAGAAAGAAAAGAAGGGAAAAAAATTTCCCATACTTTCCTATTTCGTACAAGTCTTTTGAATTTAGTTTTAATGTTCAGTTTAGCCTCAACGATTCCATGATGGAGTCTTAGAGATGTAATATTCCTCTTAGGGTAGGAGGGGTGTTCATTTGGATGTATCAGATAGATTTGGTCATGATCTGTTTGTGCATAAAATTACTTGCGCATGTGATTGGAGTACGAATCATGATTATTTCCATGATTTATGAATATGTGTTCAAGTGTTTGATGCCATTGTTAGGATGGTATTTGCCCTTAGGAACTTTATTTTTATGCCCTTTAGGTTGGCGGTTTGGAATGCTGTTTTGTTTTAAAGATTTATCAAGGAATTCGACAGTATAGGCCCAGAATGCCTTATAGGCGACCATAGAGTCAAGTACTTTCTGAGAAAAATTTTGTCCGTAGGTCCCTAGGCTGAAATTGCTATCAGTCTCCACTAGAGGATGTTTCCTTATCAATAGACTAACTTCACCTGTCGGGAGATGGTGAATTTTCTTCTCTAGGTTGAGCCTCAATTCGATAACCTAGGTGAGAGAGGCTAGCAGTAGCCTACCCTAAGAGGAATTGTACATTTCCAAGACTCCATTATGAAATCCTTGAGGCTAAGTTGAACATTAAAACTGAACTTAAAAGACTTACATCAAATAGGAAAGTATGGGAATTTTTTTTCTTTTCTTTCTTTAGACAATAAGATAATCGTTAGGTCCTGCTTGAATAGTCATACTAAGCAAGGACTAAGAATGAGTCAACCTAAAAATGCACCATTAGAAAATAATTATATCACTTAGAACAAGCAACCACTAAAAGTTCAAAGAGATGAACAAAGTCTTTATGGGTGTCACACCCAGGTATCAAATGAACTTATGGCACACATATGGGAATGTTACAACATGTTTGGCGACGAGGTAGGTGGTGTTGGTCATAAGGAGATCAACGAGCCAAACTAACAATGTGTTATAGCATTACAGGTCCAAAAGATAAAGCTCCACACCAAGCAAGTTACAAGAGGAGTATTTGAGTAGAATAAAACAATGTATTAACGTCCCCCAACATGTTACAACAAACAAAAGAAATGTTCTTCCTTGAAGACGAAACTTACTTTGAACCTGGAACAAGCGGAGCAGAGAGGGTGAGCAAACCACGGACTCAGTGAATAACTACCAGCCTTAAAACCCAAAACATGTGCACACTGTTCATCACATAATAACACTCAGATACTAGTGGCATAGTAGTAGTATAGGGTAAGAAATCGCTTTTGCAAACTTTCAGAAGAATGAAACCGAAACCTCCGTTCTATTGGGTGCTAAATAAAAACTTCATAAAAGGGACACATTTGCACCATTTAAAGCATTATCACTCACCTATAAGAAAGACACACAAGCAGCGTGAAAACACATTTTCAATTTCAACTGAAAGGAACTGAATCTTTTTTAAAACATTATTGGGGTTAAAACCCTTAGAAAAACACCATACCTTGCTTATTTGAATTAAAACTCATTCTTAGGGCATTCATTAATTGTTGGTCATTAGTCCTTCTCAATATGGCTGAGACACATACCCGCTAGACATTTAGGATCCTGGGATTCACTAAAGTCTATAATGTACCTTACTCTTGTCAGGATAATATTAACCTAAAACATATAGGTAAATTTTTTATGAAAACCGGATGCATCAAGAATTCCATGACTTGGAATGCATAGGCTGCACAATTTTTTTAGAACCCGACCATAATGCAAAGCCCTCAAATCATTCAGAACAACAAGACTTTTCGCATGAACAACAACTTTTAGAAGAAGAACCCCTTTTTGAATCTTTAATTGCTCAATCAACTTCATTTGAAAAAAAATGTAATAATTTCATAAGCTTGCTAAAGCATCCCTAGCAACATAATACCTAGAGAAATATGAACACGCCTTTCATAAAGTAGCAATAATGTATTTTGTTACAAGAGACTTTATAATACAAATTCACACATATTGAGAGCTTGCCACCATCTTCATCTTGCATCCAACACACTTTACACGTCATTGATGAGGTAATAATTCATTACTCAATAAAGCAACTAAAATACAATAAAAGGCCATAGAAGGCCACATGAGCATTAACAAGCTAGCCATTGGTTAACACACCGAAGAGGCTTTCTACATGCTTTCTAGCATAATTCATTAACTGGATTTTCACTATCTTACTACATATTCATTAGTCACTCCCTGATAAATTAACTTTTTAACTTAAATATACTTAACCTATGGCCTATGTCCAAGACTTTTCCAATGTCCATTATGACCATAATATTTTTCATTATCCAACATCAAACCCAAACTTGTTAAGAGGGTACTTAGTATATATGAACTCTTCCCTTTTTCTTTTATTAGTTCCTCACTATCAAAACTTCCCCTTCTCATGTTCCCTTTTTTTGCCCCTATAAAGTAACCTCCCCTATTATCTCATTCAAATTTTCACATGCTTAAAACCATAAACCAGCATAATTGTGGTCACAACTTTATTCACGTAATTATATCGATTTGGCTGTATTAGTTCCATGGTTGTTTACGAAGAGTTTAAATTCACATACTTAGTCTTGAATTTCCATCCAAAAACTACCTCATACAACAATTCCCCAATTTTCATCCAAATCTTAACTATTCACATAATGTCTTTCTTTCAGTAAAAAAATTGATAATTCGACTAAATAAACTCCAGATGCTACTTATAATCACCAATATTCAACATAAACCCAAATATTAATTTAATTTCAAATTAACTTGAATTCTCCTTTTCCTTCCTAAGCCTTAGCTCTCCTTCTTCTTCGTCTACCTCTTCTCCTCCCCCCTTTCTTTCTCCGTCTCTTCTCACTCTGTGTGTGTGCTATGTGTTGTGTTTGTGCATTATGAAGAAACAAAATTCCCTTGCATATCATGGCAGAAAACAACACCCCCTTCCCTATTTGTTTTCCTTTTCCTTCTCTTTTCTTACTGCTACATGGACAGTCCCCCTCCATAAGATTTTGTTATTCATTTCTTTGACTCAATAATTGAGTTTGAAATAAAAAAGAAATGAGGTTTGATCCAATTCCACTAGTATGACTAGAATTTGACCTACATTTAGAAAATCACATAGTTTAAATTACAAAGACATCTATCTAATTCACAAATAACTACGAGCAATTATTTTACCCAAAATAAAATGTCATATAATCATGAAATTTAATGAATAATTGAACTAAGTTAAATTAAACCCATATAATTAGCTAAAATGAAATTTCATGGTTCTTACACTCTCACCCGCTTAAGAAATTTCTTCCTCGAAATTTTAGATACGTGTAGCAAAATGGATGGGATACTCTTTTTTTACATCTTATGTTCTGGCTCCCAGGTTGCTTCAGCCACTTTGTGATGCTTCTACAAAACCTTGACATAAGGTATAGTCATGATCCTTACTTTCCTTTCAAAGATGCATATCGGTTCTTCAATGAAAGTAAGATTCTCCCTGATTTGAAGGGGTTCATAGCGAATTATGCGATCCAAATCACATACTTGTGGAAGGTAGAAACATCAAACACCTTGTGCATCCCTTGAAGAGAGGGTGGTAAGGCCAATTGGTAAGCCATCGGTCCCACTTTCTGTAAAATTTCAATCGATTCGATGAACCTAGGGCTAAGCTTACCTTTTTTCCCAAATCGGTAGACTCCTTTGAAGAGGTGAAACATTTAGGAATACATGATCCCCTATCTCAAAGTCCAACGGCCTTCTTTTTGTGTCTGCATAACTCTTTTGTCTAATTTGAGCCAATTGTAGCCTTTTTTGAATGGTTTTAACAACCTCACTGGTTTGATCAATCAATTCTACTTTAGATGGTTCTCTTTCCCCCCTAGTTCATCCCAACAAACAAGCATCCTACAATGTTGTCTATACATTGCTTTAAATAGGGTCTTACCGATGCTAGCGTGATGACTATTACTGTAGGCAAACTCCACTAATGGCAAGTTACGATCCCAACTACCTGCATAGTCCAAGGCACAAGCCCTTAGCATGTCCTCTAAGGTTTGGATTATCCCTTCTAACTACCTATCTGTTTGAGGATGAAAAGTTCTACTTAAATGTAGTTTAGTACTCATTGACGCTTAGAATCCATTCTAGAATTTGGAAGTGAACTTAGTATCTTTATCTGGCACAATGCTAAGGGGCACACCATGTAATATGACTATCTTCTGGATATAGAGATCAACGAGTTGTTCTAAAGTGAATGTGATCCTGATAGTAAGAAAATGAGTAGCTTTTGTTATTCTGCCGACCACTAACCAAATGTCATCTTGGTGCTTAGTAGTATTATGTACACCGATGATGAAATCCTTGGTGATATGCTTCCATTTCCACACCAAGATTATAGGGACTAAAGTAAGATGCTTGGTTTATGATGCTTAGCCTTTACTCTCTGGCAAGTCAAGCACCTATCCATAAAATCCGTCACATCTCTTTTCCTCCCAATGCACCATAAGTGAGTTTTTAAGTCATGGTACATTTTAGTACTCCTGGGATGAGTTTTGCAACATCTAGCACATATAATCTTCCTTTAAACCAAAGGACACCCTACTTGAGGTGAAAGTCTTTGATCTTTCCTTCTTCAACTCTCTTCTTGATTTTTTTGTAACTCAGCGCCTTCACCCTGTCGCTTCTTGATCCCATCCATTAGAGGCGAGGCTACTTAGAGTGTTGTTAAGTATCTTCTATCTCTTGCTAAAACAATTTCGATGTGCAGTTCTTCAAACTCTTTCAAAAGCTCCTATCTTTGAGTAAGTGGACAAGTAAATGACCTTATTGATTTCCTGCTTAGAGCATTGACAACCACCTTTGGCTTTCCCTGGATGATAATTGATTTGTATGTCATAGTCCTTTAAAAGTTCTAATCACTTTGGTCACATCTTGTTCAACTCTTTTTTGTGTAAAGATGTACTTAAGGCTTTTGTGGTCAATGCAAATCTCACACTTAACTCCATATAGATAATACCTCTACATTAATTTTATTGTAAACACTACAACCACTAGCTCCAGCTCATGCATAGGGTAATTCTCTTCATATGGTTTTAATTGGTGAGAAGCATATGCAATCACTCTCCCTTTTTATATAAGAACACGTGCTAAACCCTTTTTAGAGGCATCACTATATGTCATGAATCCATCAGTCCCTTTAGGGATTGCTAATGCTTGGGCTAATACTAGCCTCTTCTTCAGTTCTGAAAAACTCTACTCGCGCTCTTTAGATCGTTCAAAGTTCGTGTTCTTATCAATCAATCTGGTAATAGGCAAAGCCAATTTGGAGAAATTTTCTACAAATCTCCTATAATAGCCTTTCATGCCCAATAAACTCCCAACTTCTATCACAATCGTGAGCTAGGCCAATTCACCGTTGTTTCCATCCTAACGGGATCTACTGATATCCCATCCTTGGTAGCTACATTACCTAAGAAATGGACCATATCCAACAATAATTCACACTTCCTGAGTTTAGTGTATACCTTGTGCTCCTCTAAGTTCCTTAGTATAGTTATCCAAATATGGATTAAATAACCTAATCGTAAGAACTGTGAAGGAAGTTGGGGCATTCGTCAACCTAAAGGTTAACATTAGGAGCTCAATGTGTGCATGTTGGGTCCTAAATGAGGTTTTAGGCACATAGTCTTTTTTAATTCTCAACTGATGATAATCTAACCTTAGGTTAATTTTGGAGTACACTATTGATCCTATGAACTGATCAAAGAAATCATCTATCCCTAGTAGAGGATACCTATTCTTAATAGTTACCTTATTAAGCTCTCTGTAATTGATACATGGACTCAAGCTTCCATCCTTCTTCTTCTTCTTCTTCTCCTTCTTCTTCTTCTTCTTCTTCTTCTTCTTCTTCTTCTTCTTAATAGGTACCTTATTAAGCCCTCCCATCAAGACATACTAGGTTGAATTAGTCCTTTGTTCAATAGTTCTTGTAAATAAATTTTCAATTCAGTTAACTTCACTAGTGTCATTTGATAAAGAGCCTTAGAAATAGAAGTTGCATCAAGCACTGATTCAATGGTGAACTCAATTTCTCGATCTGGCTATAATCCAGGAACATCCTTCAATATGTCAATAAATTCATTTGCTATAGGGATTTCACTCAAGCTAGGCTCAACGAAAATAGTCACCTTTACTGCATATAAGTACCCTTAGCACCCTTTTCTCATCATTGTGAAGGTGTGCATAGCGGAGATGGTTGAGATTGCTTTTTAAGCGTTACTCCCCTTATGTTCAAGGTTCTCATCCTTAGGAGTAGTGAGGGAGACTAATTTGCTTTTGCAATCAATAATCACTTGATATGTGGCGAGCCAGTCCATCCCTAAATAACATCAAAGTCGTGCATCTCTATTTTCACCAAGTCAACAGGAAGGTTCCTTCCATCAACACTCAAAGGAAAATTTCTAAATATAACATCAGTATGTGGAATAGAAGCCATCGGCGTATTCACACACAATACATGATCCATTTTAGATGGATCTCCAGAAAATTGTTCTGTGAATTCAGGGCTCACAAAGCAATAACTTGCATTGGAGTCAAATAGAACATGTGGATAAATTTTGTCAAGAAGCAAAGTACATAACACAACTATATTAGGATCCATCTCTTGGTTTTCATCGAGGTAGAAAGCTTGACCTGCGACTTGAGGTTACTTTCCTCTCTTTTTGCTAGGAACTGCAGGGCAACCATGTGGTACTGATTTCTATGGTCGGTAGTTCAGCCTCCGAGTGTTACCTTGGTAGTTCCATGCAACTTTTGGGTGATTAGCCACTAAGTACCCAAATTCACCACAACCATAACATTGCCCTGAGTACCTCTACAAGGTTCAGAGTGGTAGAAGAAGCACTTGTCATAAAGCTTCCTCTACCCACCTCTTTCAAGTAGTTTTTCCTTATTTTAAAACTAACTGGGATTGAACATATTGGGGTTCCTCCCAGGTTAGGGATTAGAGCTTCCCTACCCAAACTTCCTTTTGGCTTGCACTTCTTCTCTCTCAGCGGCTTCATTCTCATCTATAACTCGAGTTATGTTAACCGCTTTTTGGTACATCTCTTGGAAGTTAGTGTAAGAGTGACTTGCTACTTCGTCCTTAAGCTTACCCTGCAACTCATGCTCAAATCGTTACATCTTCATCTCATCAATGGCCATATAGATTGGAGAAAAGCCACTAAACTCGTTAAACTTGGTTGCATCCTCCATCATGCTCAATGGTCCTCCCCTGCTTAAACTTGAGGAACTCCTACTCCTTAGCCTACTTAACATGCTTAGATAATACTTGGCATCCATAAGGTTCTTAAACTTGGCCCATGTCAAGGTTCACTATCCCTTATAGGGCTTAACAATTTTCCCCAATATTCTACCTCTTTTTTAAACTGACAAGTGGCTAGGTGAACCTTACAGTGTTTATAGCACTCCATCACATAAAATAGGTTCTGCATCTTCCTTAACCATTCCTAATATAGTAATGGGTTATATCCTTCTTTGAATTTTGGGTTTTCAGCTTACTGAATTTACAAACCATGTCCATGGTTGTTAGCTCATGAGGAGGAGGTGGAGGTGTTCTCATAGGTGACATTTGCTCACATAGATTAGCTCTACTGGAGTGAAAATTTTACAAACATATTAGTCCATTCATAAGCATTATTCAAACACATATATATCAATTCATACAATCACACAAACATACCAATTGATCATATAACATTAGTAATATTCGTACACCATACATTGATAAGGAAACACAAGTAGTTCAAGTTCCTACCTTGGTGGTGGGCAACTTAGCATCATTTGAATAGTGTTAAAATTTGTAACTCATAGTCATATAATGAATGCCGCCTACGTTATTAATGCTAATCGGAGTTTGAACTACAAATAAGTTAGCTAAGTCTACCACATCTTGGGTAGGATTAAGTGCTCCTAATACTCTACGCTAGCAAGGCGGGTGATACTTACTCTTTGCCTAAAGAGCTAGTCTCATATGGGTCATCGGAGTCGACTACAGTAGATTGGTCCAAACCCTCAGAGTTTGCCTTCGGGGCTAGCCGCTCCACTAGATGCGGAATAGATGTACGCTCTATATAATCCTACTCTTTTATTAGCTCAAGCATGCGAGCCATAGTACCTTCCTAACCTTTAGGATGGTCTAACCCATTGGCATTTACCTATCTCACCCATATACAGACTACCCTCCTGCACCTTACTGCTTGAAGGGACTGCATAAAAAGATATAACATCGACTGATTATCAAACCTTATTCTCCCTTCTTGCCCCCGGAATCACCCTGTAATGCCCCGAGTATAGCTTAAAAGGATTAAGCTAACTACTTATATCACCAAAAAGTGTACCTTTCTTTTCAAAGAGCTCACTCTTAAAAAATTTCACAATTAAGTGTGCTTGTTGTGAAGACATTTGAGGATGGGTGACCTCTTGGGAAGCTTTTGGGGTAACATGTGAGCAAAGACGAAGTACGATGGAAAGACTTATGGTGATTTGTGAGACTAATAGACGATCCTTGAAGCCGTTCCTGATAATTGTCCATGGCCTGGAAAGGGACCATGACATTACATTTCTATTTGAACAAAATTCTATTTAATAAGCCAATATAACTATAATAGATATATTACTAGGTAAAATCCTTATTTTCATCTACCAAAATAAACTAAATATTTTAATTTGATAAATAACAATTTAGAAACCCATTATAATTCTAAGTTAATAATTGAAGTATATTAAATTAAAATTAGACTGCTACTAATTAATATAACTCACATGAAAAGTAATTTTATTCAGCGTGTTTATCATTAAATATTTAATTTTTTTTAACAAATCCATGTTTGCCTTAATTTTAAAGGTATTAATTACATCAGTTTTAATTAACGCTTGAAATGCTACTTATGTCTATTCTAATTATTCTTGAATTACTACATCCTAGCTCAAAGCAGCATATTGCTTCGAATGCACTGCTTGAGTAAATATGTGGTAATTTAAAAGTGTGTTACACCTCCACTAAGATGAACGATGAAAGATAAAAAATAAAGTAAAAAAAGTATTGAGCATAATAATTGAAAGTATATTTTAACAAAAAAGATATGCTTGTACTTTTGACAAACGATGTTAAGCATATGTTAAAGATTCAGATGGGATATTTTAATGTGTTTGCCAAGAAGCGAATAATGGTGAATCTTTAGTACTTTGTAAGGACTTCTCGAATGACCCATGTGTTCCACCAATGCCTCAAAAATTTGAAATAAATTTGTACATATTTTTAAGGTTTAGAATATCAATATCATTATCAATTACAAAGTTCAAAGTGGTAAAACCAACACATACACTTGTTAGCATCCTTCGAGTAAAGTAGCCCATAAGTTACGAAGTTAGCATCGCCATCCCCCATCCAAAAAGGACAAAATAAAAAAGACCAAACAAAAACCAGAAACAATAGATAAAAACAAATTTTGTGATGTTATTTACGAAAAATAAACTACATAAAACTTGAAATGAATTACACGCTAAATCACGAAATTGGACCAAAGATGACAAAATTTTAAAAAAAACAAAAATAAGTTAATTGGTAGAAATTTGCTGCTCTTAAACTGAAAAACCAAACGTTAAAAAAAGAGGCGCAAATCATTAAAACAAAATCTGGAAAGTAGGGAAATCGTATTTACACAATTACATCAAAGCTAGACAAGTGGTCAAACTCTTCATTCAACATTATATATTTGTGCTTGGGTTAAGTAGATTTGCATCAAACCATGCAAAGATGCCTAAAAATAAAGAAGTCAATGAGATCAATTAAAAAAATAAATATTTTATTAGGGTAAAATAACCAACATTCATTCATTCAAATTATCATGCGCAAGTGCATCAACAATAGCATTCATAGGGTTGAGGCTTAGCTTATAAATAAACCAAATATGCGCTTCTCTAAGACCGCTCCAGCAAGCCTATACGTCACCATATTAAATTCTGTTAGGAATAAAGGAGATAATAGGATGTGACAATGTAACAGAATTCAACCAA
>NCQV01110006.1:1025-12725 GCA_002740545.1 Lophocereus schottii | reverse complement strand
CTCACCGGTCTCATTTTGGCAGGTGCTTGAACAGATTGAGAGTTTTCTTAAGAAGAAGAGCAGCTCTGCTAGCTAAAGGCTTCCTCACCGTGCCCCCGTTGTCTGCGTTTCTCTTAACTTGTTATCTTCTTTGATTTGCTGTTTCATTTTTTTGAAGTGGGGAAAAAGCGTGTTTGAAGTGTAGCATTGTGAGATTGCCATGTCAGTGCTGTTCATCCATGGTCATAAAATGCCTGCCTTATAGAAGCCGTCTGCGGAGGAAGATGTTGTATATATACGTTGATTTGTTCCCTTTTCTTCAGCAATAAGATATTTATTTCCATTTGATATTTGACTTCAGGAACAAAGGGGCCGTGGGAATGGATAGATTGTACAAGTACGATTTTGTCTTTTGGGTTGGGTTGTAGGGAATAGGTCCTTCTTGGATAATTGATGGGGATGGATTCGATCCGCCTTTTGAGTCGAGGATGTGAACTCAGACCCTCTTATTTATTTATTTATTTATTAATTATAAAGCCTTTCAGCTAGATTTGGTTTTCGATAATTGGGTCCCATTCTTTTTGTTGGTAAATTTAATCCTAATCAACTTTAACTTATATCAATCCACTTTAATTTACTTTATGAATTTCAATAAAAAAAATATTAACTTCAACCCACTTCAATTAACTTCATTTTACTTTAAGTCACTTTTTACTATTAACTAACTTCTACCCATCATACCCAAAAAAGAAAAAAATTCAGCTCACTTCAATCAATTTCAATCCACTTCAACCTATTCAATCAACTTCAACAACTTCAACAATAAAATATCTACTTCAATTTACTTCAATCCATTTCTACCAATCTCAACTAACGTTATTTATTTACCAACTCATATTTTCCAGCAAAAAGAATAGGTCCTTAGTGGGCAAAAAGCTACTACTAGAATACGAGGTGATTAAAATGGCCAATCAATTAATTGCAAATATAAGAGGTTTCTTACGTGAGCTTACCACAACTTCCCCTCCAAACCCGAGCCTCCCAAAGAAAGCTGATTGTACAGACTCAAAAATCTTTGAAAAGAAAATATAACTAACAATAACAACAACAACTCTCAGTGTAGGTCCCGCTTTCGCGGGGTTTGGAGAGATCCAGCTGTAGGCAACCTTACCCCTACCGGTATTTCTACCCATAGAGAGGTTGATTCCTTAAGACCCACAAAACAATTTTTGAAAAAGGTTTATAGAGAAAACGAATGTAAACCAAAACCAAGGAGGAGAAAATGTGCCGGAGAGAATATAACTAATATAAGAGAATATCATGCATAGGAACATCTTGTATTTCATTATAAACATGAAACAGCAATTGGATTGAAAATAATTCAACTCGTCCATACATACAATTTCAAACGAAAAATGTTATATGTTTGGTGTCTGGTAAATGATAAGCCACAAAAGCATCGGTAACTCCCTGTAAGAGTCCTGCTGAAGCCTTCATTCGAAAGAGTAGAAGAAAAATCAGTGGTGGGAGGGGTATTATTTAGTCTATGGGTGAGGAAAATTTTGTAAGATCATAATAATTGTTTCATACAATTCTTTGCAATTGCTTTATGGATGTCTTTTCGTCATTTTTACAGATGGAAATTGCTACTTCAGGATTCTAGCAAAAGATTTCGACGACAATTTGGGTCAGCAAAAGAAAAAAGTTGACAAGTCTTAATGTAATGTTTGGTTATATATAATCAACCTTGTAATACAAACAATTTTATAATTGTGTTTTCATTACCTTATTTGATTATATACGAGTATTACAATAAAAGAACTATTTTATAATTATGATCATCCCAAACTAAGTAATCATGATTACATTGCAAAGTTGATTGCATTACATTACCATTACATTATATCCAACCAAACATTATATAAGTGTGAGGTGCAGCCATGGAGGGAATGCTTTAGGTTCTGTTTGGACCTTAGAAAATTTGGTGGAAAGAAAAAATTTAGGAAAGTTACTTTTTTTCTTGTGTTTGGTTTAAAGAAAATTACAAAGAAAAAAAATATGGAGGAAAGTTTGATGGAAAAATTATTAGAAACAAGTGATAAAATTTTCCTCATAAAATTGTGAGGGAAGTTTGAGAAAAATTCACAACCTTCTCCAACCTTGTATCATTTAGATGGCATCAAAATGATTTAAGTAGTTCATCAAAATTCAAATTTTTCATTCAAATTCTTACATTTTTTCCTTGATCCAAACAAGAGAAAAAAACTTATTTTCTTCCTACTTTTTTTTCCTTCACATTTTTTTTCCTTCAATTTTTCTTTCTACTAAATTTTCTAAGGATCAAACGGAGCCTTAAAGACTAGAGATGATGCAAAGTCAATGACAATCAAACTGATGGAACTCTCTCTTTGACAAACATCATGGACTCATGGGCCAAAAAAAGAGGGGGAGCGGGAATTGCTAAACTTGGGAGCAATTTCATGCTCAAATTTATTGGCTACTTCCCGAATTATTATATGTTATTATATATTTATATATAAAAATGAGTGCGAACGATGCACTTACCCACATATCTCTTAAATATTTACTTAGATTTTATTTAAAAATAAAAATTTAAATAATATATGCTAGAAATCATCATAATAGAGAATGTCTTTCCAGCTACTTATATGAAGAGAAAAATAAAAAAAAATTACTGATATGTTGATGGTATTATTTTTAAAATTTAAATTATAAGATTAACTAGGCTGTTTAAAAATGTTTTACCTAAAATTTTACAACCACCCGTGCATAACACGGACATAGAGGCTAATATCTTATTCTTAATAGGGCCATATGTTATACATCCCCCTGGAAAAATGCACACTATATGTTGTTACCGTCATACGGCTTGATGAGGTACAACCGTTGCTCTCCCCTGTGAGAATAGATTCTGTCAATGGCAAAAGGGAATTGAAAACGTCACAAAGGAACTGTCAAAAATGTGCCTTCGAGCCCTTTATTTCTTAGGTAGGAATACTGTACAATGGGATACAACAGCTGCAACGCATAAGCCCCAGTTTCTTTCATCCTCGGCAGAAGGAACAGGAAAGGAAAATCCACAGGTACTTCATACACTTGAGATACAAATTACACGAGTCAAAAATCATAATAAAGCTTGACTGCCTTTGCTTGAATGCTTATTCAAGCCTCTGAACTCCCCAGTAACAACTTCAATCAGAATGTCAACTGCAAGTTTGCAGAGAACAATGAATAAAGTCAGCTCAACAATTACCAATAATACCAATATATTATTGAAGCTGCAATTGAGGGAAGGTGAGGATAATTCCACCTATTCAGGGAGGCACGCCATTTGCCACACATGAAAGTTACACAACTTACTGCAAGGTTCAGGAAAAGCCTTAAAAGGATGTCACGGGAATTTAAGAACATGACGATATTTTGGCAAGAGTGATGTTTGATTGGGAGCTATGTGATTCAAACCAGGTCACAAGTATTTGACAAGGATATGTGTGCGCGAGGAGGATGCACGTTTTCAGGAACCTTTGTGTGTTATTGGTCCCAAACAAATTCTCCAGCATCCATACGTAACTCCGGTGTTGAGCAAGTGGATGGGTCCTTGGAGGTGAAATGGCAAGTCCCAACAACAAATATTGGGCCTTGGGCTAAATGAATGTTATCAGTAGTCAGGAGTAGCCTATTTAGACATGACACTCATCACAGAGTAAGCAATATGAGTTCTGTTGACATTGAATAAACCATGAAATGTTGAACATAAAAAACACAGCTTGTTTGCATTTTTAGAAGTGTTATAATTCATAGTTCAATGATCACTACATATACACAGCACACCATAAGCAACAAGCCCTTAACAATAACTACCTACTTAATTACCAGCTGTCGCCTAAACAAAGAACAAACCTCCCCGTCCAGAGAAGAAAAGCATAGAGCTCAACTACAGTGGCTATTCTGGTAATGCATGAAAGCCCAGCCCTCAGGAATGAAGCTTTAAATTTTCTTAGGCAGTAAACAAATGGGAGCCACCTCCCTTTTGTCCAAGTAGCTGCCAAAGTTACCATTGGGCAATAATCCACCTCTGGGTTTTATGGACTGATACAAATATCTGACGACATGATCCTCTACTTTTACTAAGTCGTGAGGAATCCATGCCTTTAAAATCTAGGGTTTTAAGAATCCAATTGTCAGGTTAATGCTTCCCTCTACCCCCTCCAAAAAAAACCTTAAGGTATGATTTTTGGATACTGGCTTAGTGCAAAAAGGGACAACTGTCCAATCAAAATCCAGTAATAGGCTCAGAGAGCTCAATAATGGAAGTGCATTGGAGGCTGTATGAAACTAGCTAGAGAGCTCAATAATGGAAGTGCATTGGAGGCTGTATGAAACTAGCTATAACTTAATGGGCCTGAACATGAAAGATGAACAACAAACCATATGTGCAAACAGCTAAATATTGCACAAACAAAAACGTACCATCAGAGAGAAAAGATGCCAGTGGCTTATGCCTTTCTCAAGCTAGCTACCTGAGTCAAATAAGATGGGTAATTCTGAATCCGCCTGTTGGAAGCATGTGCAAGAAATGACGGAATTTACATCCTCTTTTGGCGCACTCAGACATAGTTACAGAATCAAAGGGGCCCACTGAGTCAAAAAAGACTTGCAATAGTTCAGGTTTGGCTAATAATTAATATGATCGTACACACAATATTTGCAAGAGAAAACTGCATACCGTCTATCTAACGTTCCACACTTTCATTAGACTCGTCCAGAATATGCTATATGTACTTCAGAGTTCGGATTGGGAAAAACAATATGTTCTGATAACCTGAGTTGGTTCTGCAGATGCAGCTGACTATTGCTGCTCTAAAACAGCATCACTAGTTATGCGTGCGGTTCTACTTCTATCTGTAATGTGCTGATATGTAAGCAGAATGTACTTCTAAGGGCAACAAGAAAACTGCATCTTTTGGCTTATAGTATGGATGAAAACTGTTCATTAAAAAAGGAATCTGATCTAACCTTGGGCACTACAATTGCACACTTGTGCGGAAGAGAATTGAAGGACAGAAAGTACATGGAAAAATTAGCTTTCACAAGTGGCAACAATATATGAAGGCTATCATACATAGGCTCTGTTCTTTTCGTGGGTCAATCCATATTTACCAATCTCAACCCACTTCAACCTATTTCAACCTACTTCAACCCACTTGAAAAAAAAAAATACCAATTTCAACCTACTTCAACCCACTTCAATCAATTTTAACCCACCCCTTCATAATTTTAATAATTTGTAAAGTATCATATGGGATTTAGGGCCTGTTGTTTTCGTGAGTACATTGGATGGGGAAAATGGTGAGGTCGGTTGAAGTAGGTTGAGGCATGCCGAAGTTGGTATTTTTGATTTTTGAGGTGGGTTGAAATAGGTTGAACTAGATTGAAGTGGGTTGATGTAAGTTGAAGTGCATTGAAGTTGGTATATTTTGTATGTGGTGGATTGAAGTTGGTTAAAATAATGAGAATGTAACTAATGTGTGATAATTTATGAAGTTATCAAAATTTTGTTCATTTTTATTCATTTTTGTTCATTTTTTATATTTTATTGTTTATTTTTTATTTTTTTATTTTTTATTTTCTTGGTTCTTTTTTTTATTTTTTATTTTGTATTTTCATGATGTTTGTTTTATTTTTTACTTTCTATTTTTTAATTTTTAATTTTAATTTTTATTTTTTGAATAAAAATTTAAAAATTAAAAATTAAAAATTAAAAATTTTAAAAATAATAAATTAAAAAAATTAAAAATTAAAAATAAGAACCAAGAAATTAAAAAATTAAAAAAATACAAAATAAGAAATAAGAAATAAAAAAATAAGATAAAATTTTAAAAATAAAAATAAAAATAAAAATAAAAATAAAAATAAAAAAATAAAAAACGAAAAAGTAAAAAATACAAAAATACAAAATGAAAAATACAAAATACAATATACAAAATACAAAATGAAAAATGAAAAATGAAAAATGGAAAATACAAAAATAAAAAATAAGAAATAAAAATAAAACATAAAAAAATCAAAAAATCAAAAATCAAAAAATCAAAAATCAAAAATAAAAAATCAAAAATCAAAAATCAAAAATCAAAAAATCAAAAAAAAAATAAAAAATGAAAAACGAAAAACAAAAAAATAAAATATAAAAATATAAAAATTAAAAATATAAAAATATAAAAATAAAAAAAAAAATAAACAAAAATTTCACAAAATTTCGATAACTTCATAAATTATCACATATTAGTTACATTCTTATTATTTTAACCCACTTCAACCCACCACATAAAAAATATACCAACTTCAACCAACATCAACCCATTTCCACCTACTTCAACCCACCTCAAAAAAAAATACCAATTTCAACCTACCTTAACCTATTTCAACCTACTTCACCGTTTTACCCACGAAAAGAACAGAGCCATAGTTTTCAGGATTTCTTGAAAATTCTGGGAAGTTGTCAAACGGTGACCTTATGTCCCACGTGTTCAACTACCCCTCAAATATTTTCTGACATATTTAGCTCATATTTGCACAAATTAAAATGTATATGCCAATGGAAATATAAGATGGTTCTAACCAAGGCATTATCTTCATTGAAAACTGTTTAAAGGGAGATTTCAAATGACCTACAAAGTTCCAAAGTTAGGAAGGCCATACACTCAAGACCCTCATATTGAAGGCCATTACATGCAATTTTAAGTTTTTTTTTGGGGGGGGGGTAATTAAATAGCAAATATCTGACAAGGTATCAAATGGTGATTACCTGCTCCTACTGATCACTAAAATAGCCCAAACTATTTATGGACTCAGATAATTGCGAATTTTAAGGCTATCCAGCTATCCTAATAACAACTTTTGTTGTGTTCTGAAATCACATATCAAAATCAATAAGATGGTACCAGAGCCATTGAGGCCATTGAAATTCTTTGGGAGAAAAAAATAGAACATCGTAAGAGGCTTCTAGAATCATGTTTCATAATCTACAAGGTGCTTCCCATGAGATCACAATAACGATTGAAATCATCTAGAAATATTCAGAATATCATAAAAGATTACAGATGTAGGGTGGTCAAACACTACTTGAGACTCTCAAAATAAATACATGGTTTTTGAACTTACAGGGAAATGTATGTGAGTTGTCAAATAGGAACTGCATAGTCCTACGGAGCCCTCACAAAATTTTGGGGAAGGGCCATTCTAAACAGGGTAGACTACACAGCAAACGATCATACCCACCCCCTTCAGTATTTTGGAATTATGTTTTAAATTTACACCATGGTGCTTGTGAAGCCATATGCTGACAAAACTAATTGAGGATATATTTCGAATGTATCAGGATGTTTACAAAGTAAAGACATGAAAGCCTCTGAAGACTCCATCCCCCCAAAAATGTATGTTTTGAAACCATTTTTACAATTTTGGGAAAAACGACTAGGTTAGTAAATGCTGACTAGTTGATCATTTTACCCCCTTCAGCATTGTTAACAAGCTATAGTGAATTGAAATCACCATAATACTCATTTTTTGGCTTTTAGAAATCACGCTTCAAAATATACAATATCGCCCCAATGAAGTCATCACAACATACACAGAAAGTTTGCAGGAAAATATATAGAACATTCTAAAGATTTCATAGGTAACATGATCAGTTAAACCGAAAGTGAAGGCTGTGGGATTTGGAAACATTTGAGCAGACATCTAATGGTTTGTAGTTTGTACACTATCCTATGGATACTCTGAATATCCTTGGCTATTAGAACCATTCTAAAGAGTTTAGACTGCATTGCATAATTCGGGAGTTTTTGAATCACACTTCAAAATCTACAAGATGCGGATAATGAAACCATTACGATGATCAAAATTTTCAAAGGGACATTATCACAATTTCTTGGAAAAATGGCAGAGGAGATGGTAATTGGTGACTAGCTGACCATTGTTCCCTCTCCCATTATTTAGTAGCCATAGTGAATTGAAACCACTATAAAACTCATTTTTAGGCTTTCCAGGAATCATGCTTCAAAATTTACAAGATAGACACGATGAAATCATCACATAAATTGAAGTTGTTTAGGGAGAACATTCTAAAAGGTTTCATTGGTAGAGGGGTCAGTTGGACCAAAAATCAGAGCCATTATATGGTTATCAGAAAATCCGGGTTGTTTGGAAACATCCAACTAGACATCTAATGGCAATGGTATGTACATTCTTCTACATGCTCCCAAACTGCTATTAGAACCACTCTCAAAAAATTTTTGAGGTGTTTTCAATCACACTTCAAAAGCTACACTAATGAAGCCACTGTGTTTATTAAATATTTCAAAGGGACATTTTGAACATCTTATGAGGCTTCGGAGTGGTAAGAAATTTAGTGCTGGCAACAACATAAGTGCTATTAGACATGGTGTTCAAACTACCTTTTGGAAAAACGTACAAGAAGTTATTAAATGATAACTATGCACTCTCTTCACCCCTCAAAGTCATCTTAAGTGTTTTAAAAATATTCTAGATAGTATTAACTGTATGGCACTATTGCTTCTTTCTTTCCGTTCTTTTTGTTTTTGGTGCAATATGATGAAAGGGCTGATGTAAGCGAAATTCGCACCCAATTCTTTGGTAGAACCTCCCACACTGTATGGAACTATTGTAAATGTTGGATTTTAGGAGTCCTAAAATCACATTTCATAACTACAAGATGATACCAGTGAAGCCAACCTTCATTGAAATGGTCACATATGGATATCTAGAACATCATTAGGAGTTTAGCAGGTGGAATGACCACTGGTATGTGCCCCTTGGAAAACCCAAAATGAAGGTTATGTGCTCCTTCTAACCCCTTAAAATGTCCTAAGTATCTATATCCATTCTGAACAGATTAAGGCTATCACAAGCAGTTTAGCCGTTGTGATGCTCATTTTATTGGTGTTCTGGTATCATACCTTGACACTTGCATGATGGTGACCATGAAGCTATTATGCCTACTAGAATTATTCAAAGGGGTGTTTAGAGTGTCTTAAGAAGTTCTGGAGGTAGTGTGGCCACCACAATGCCCACTTCCATGGTTCCATGGCATTCTCTGATCATGCTTCAAAATCAATAAGAAAATCCTAACGAGGCAATGCATTAGCGTCATTGAAATTGTTTAGAGCAAGGAATTTAGCATGTTTTAACATGTTTCAAAGTTAAGAGTGGTCAAATCATCGCAAAGCCCCCCACTTGAAGGTTTCAGTGGAATATTCAAAATGCTTTCAAAGGTTTCAGAAGTGACCGTCAGAGCCTTTCAAGAACCCCCAAAATGAAGGCTATTGACAAAGGTTTAAGCATTTTTAGCAGAAGTCCAAATTGTTGTCACATTATGTTTCCCCACTAGGCACTAACCTCTCAAAATGTTCTACGATATCTTGGGTACATGATGATCAGTTCAAGGAATATTGCATGCCACCATAATGCTTGTTTTTGTGAAGTCTTTCAAGCATGCCTTATAATCTAGAAATATGGTGGCTTAGTTTTAAAAGTCGCCAAGCACACTGAGATGCATAAGGTCCCAAAGTGCGAGGCGCAAGGCACAAGGCAACGCATCATGGATGCGATGCACTTCTATGTAAAAATTTTTAAAAGTCTTTCACATTTTGCAGAAACAAATTAGATAAATGAATTAAAGAGTGGTTAGATATCAATATAACTACTAATACTGCAAATAACCTTAAGATAGATTATCTTGTCATCATAGTTCCTCAATGCACACACTTACCGTACAAGCATAACTTACCGTTTAACTCCCAAAGAAAGAAAAGAAAGAAAAAGGTAAAAGCAAGACTAAGAAAAGAAGAAAAAAGGAAAAGATATAGCCTTACATCCTTGAAGCACACCTCATCCCCTCCGAGGCATTGACGTGGTAATCTCACACAGAGGCGCACCTTAGGCAGACTTTTTAAACCTAAGTACGGTGGTAACGACAATGAGTATGGTTATTAAAATTGCCTATTGGGATATCGCGAGCATCACAAGAGATTCCAAATGTAGAGCAATCATACCCTTTCAAGACACCCAACCCAAAAATAAAGTCTATTATGCATGATTTTCCAATTTGAGAAAAGATCTAAAAGTTGTCAAAGGATGACCATACAATCCCCTTCACCAATAAAAATCTTTCAGGATATTAAGGACAACTATAGAATGTCTAGAGTGCATTTTGCATGATCATAATAACGGGTTATGGGGGTCTTGCAATCACGCTTCAAGAATCTACAAGATTATGCTAGTAAAAATAAGTAACTACACTCCTTAAAATTCTCTGGCGGGATATTTAGAACGTCCCAAGAGGTTTTGGAACTGAACCTTACTATGGCTAAGACTAAGCATTAATACTGCCATTTGCCTGGATGCCGCCATGCTTGCATTAACTATGCTCCTTTGGCTGAACAATGTACTACATTAATTGAAAAGAAAGTTAAAAGGCCTTTTGATGTAATCCAGTATCATAAGAGCATCCAAGAAACGAAGATATCCTATAAAGATGAGAGCCAATAAGCCTTGAACCTTGATAAATGGACATACTGACTGTCTTCCTAAATAATAGTGATATATTTACCCACTTAAATCACTCTTTCACCTTCCTTTAACAAGCTATGTGCTAGCCAACACTATCAAGATTGCCTGAAAGCCTCGTAATTGGATATACTGTGAAAACAAGCAACAGATTGACTAAAAGCCTCATAATCCAATACACCATCAAAACAAGTACATGCTCTCCTACAAGAAATTCTTCTCCCCCCAAGCTACCTCCTCTGATAGATAGTAATTAATATATTCTACCCTATGTTGTTCCTATATAAAAATATCTATACATTCTTTGATCAATCATGCTATCCACAATAGCATATCCAATCAGTTTCACGCCAAACCTCCAAAATGTTGAACTATTGAAGAATGAGATACCAAGTAGTCCGAACTCTGACCCCCTGACCAGCAAGGTCACTATATTATCAGTCATAGAGTTTATTGTTGGACAATACAGCATTTCATGCACTCTATTGCTCACCTAACCTCATACCCTACACAAGCTGACAGCTTCTCTACTCTTTTAACTGTTTCTTCTTTAGAAAATGAAAGCAATTTCCAAGCAGCACCAACATATCTTTCTTCCTTCTCAAAAAACTATTATTGACTCTAAAGAATACAATAAATTGACCTACTTTGTGTGTATGTGCGTGTTGGGGGAAGGGGGGTTGCCATTAGCCAGTGCGACATAAAATGGTAGTGGCATGTCAAAACAAGAATCATCATGAGCTGAAAGATGACACATACCGTTACACTCCACAGAACTTCACATACGAACACCTAGGCAATGCACAATGGAGGAGCTCGAAGGCACCACAAGGATCACATCGGACCACACAATTGAACCCCAGAGCTCACCAGACTCATCCTTCGTCACCACAATCTCTGCACAAAGCACCTCCATTTCCTTCCTACTCCCATTACCATTCCCGTTCCCCTTCCGTTCCCACACCACAAACAACCTATCACCTACATTAGCCATTGTAGCTCCACACAAGAACTTAGGCAGACCCTTCTCCACCCCTTTCAACTCTTTCCACACATTCTCCCCAATGTCAAACCCTCTTATCTTCCCCAAATAATCATAGCAATACAACACCC
>NCQV01109997.1:1681-11871 GCA_002740545.1 Lophocereus schottii | reverse complement strand
TGTGTGTGTGTGTGTGTATATATGCGTGTGTGTGTGTATTACACACATACACACACGCACACAACAGATATATATAGACACACATATATAGATCTCTTAATTCGGACGGTGGGTCAAGTATGAGTTAGGTGCATTCGGATTCGGGGAAAACATGAGTCGGGTGTATTTCAAGTTCGGTAAAACACGGGTTGGTGTATTTCGATTTTACGAGTTTCTGATCAACTCAATGGCTTTAAAAATGCCTTTTTAGTGAATTATTTCTGTTTTTGTCAAAATTAAAAATTCTGCATATTTGTTACTTAAAATTGTCTGTATTTAATGACCAAGTATTGTAATTTTAATTTTTTTCAAAGAATGTCAAAAATATTCAAACTTTTCAACATGATATATGAAATTCATATGCGGGTGGATAATGAGTCACATTTGGGCAGATTGACCATATATTAAAATATTGATAATTGGTCGGGTCTTTCATGAGTTGGTCCATCTAAAGTACGTTAACGAGTTAGAGCGGGTCGACCCGTTAATAGCCCGTTTAATAATTTGATATTTTGTTAATTAACCTAACATTACCTAGCTAATCAGGCATGCTTTATTAGTACGTCGATCCTAACATGAACATAAGTTGGTCCATTGCCTAACATTCATTAGATTCGAGACCAATTAGACGGAATCCAAATGAAAGAATATTATATACGCGCAAGATATTATAATTATCTATTAATTATAAAATCAAAATATTAGATTAGAATAATCTTATTTAAAATACGTTGAGACATATTCATTTTATCAAGAACATAATGGTATGACTTGCACATTTCAATACATATCTAATTCTAAACTGTTTTTCTTAATATCGGAGTTCTTTCATGACCATTTTCTAAAATTGTACCATTTATAAGTTGTATATGACGTTGTTTTATGGGAAAAACAGGAACCATTATCTAATTTACGAAGGGATGTGATAATTGTATGACGTCTCTTTAAACGATTCATTATAATGAAAAACTATTATTGTTAAGAGGAAAAAATTAAAGAAAATAAAAAGTAAGTATATAATATTCGAGTCGAGTGGACGGGTTCGGGTTGGGTTTGATTCAAAAATTTATAGGGTTTTCGAGTTTGGTTTATTTCGGGTTTGGGTCGAGAAAATTGTGTTCAAAACCCAAAACTTTCGAGCAGTTGCAGGTCAGATTTTTGAGGCGGGTCAATTTTTGTTAGGTCTATACACATGTATCTGCACAACCCAAATTTCCCGTTAACCACACAAAACCTTCACGTTCAAATTCTGGGTAATGATAGAGAAAGACTGAGCGAGAAAGACAAGAGAGTAATAAATAAACAACACGTACAGGGTAAACGCCACTGTATAGACTTTGTGATATAGAATAATTTGAACTGCAAAAGTTTCATCTTGTTTATAAAAGCACCGTAGAAACAGCAGGTAGGTTTTGAAATATACAAATAATGTCATACATGATAACCTAGGTATATACTTTGCATGGAACAAATAACATAAAGTTGATTAATAATGTTATGAAAATAACAAATGAAAAGAAAATAAGTAAGATTAGTATAATATGATTCGAACCCATTGCTAATATTTACCGTATTTCCAAAACAAACGACTAAACTAATAGATATTGTCCATGATGCTTTTACATATAGTTTTCTAATTATTCAAAATAGTAACTAAAAAAGCAAGATAATCCAAATGATTTGAAATTATAACAATATAATTGATCTTGAAATTGTTATTATATTATTTAAAAAGAAGAGGGTGCTGGCATTTCAAAGCATTGAGAGCACATGAAGTCTTCATCCCTATGATTTTTTGCCTTCATCAATTTGCGGCCTTGAATAAGCAAGGTTAGGCCTCTTCATTTGTTGAAGTTAAGTGTGTAAGTGTTCTTAACTTTTGAATGCAATACTTTTTTATTTTTTGTTTTTGGATTCAAAAATAGGTATATGGGGATTGTTAGTTTGTCAGCATTGATGTCCCACCGCATATACTTTTGTGTGGTCATTAGTGATTCTTGTGTAGTTGCATTACATTATGTCTACTAGTCAGTCAGATTTTTATTTAGAACCAAAATCCCATATTTTGCTGTGAACTTCAACGCATTAATTGTAGGTTTCATACTCGAGTCATTAGGCATACATATCGGTCCGGTAAAGATAGGGCCTGATATTCTCGTGGCTTCTTGACAATGGAAAATCTGCTGCCAACTATTCTGATGTACTTGATTGCCAATGGTTTCAGAATATTGCAATTNTAACACCGATTTAGCTCTATATATCTTGGGTACGTAGCAACATGATGTTGTTTTTTAAGAATTGGAAGGGGACTTAAGGTACTTAAATAGGCACGATATAAATTAGCTACTCAATTAGATTTATATATAATTATTTTGCAGTAGTTGATAATGACATAAACAAAGTTACAATTATGAGTGCCAAACGTTCCATAAGTAGTTACATAGGGCCTGTTCTTTTCGTAGGCAAATTGCGATGGGTAAAAGGTTGAAGGAGGTTGAGGTGGGTTGAATTTTTTTTATGTAATAAATTGAACTTGCTTAAAATAGTGAAAATAGGTTGAAGTAAGTTAAAATAGGTTGAAGTGGGTTGAAGTTGGTATTTTAGAATTGACCCATGAAAAGAATAGGGTCGTAGTCTTACAAGCGAAATTCAAGGTGTAACTGCACCATTGTCATTCAGTAGCTACTAAGATTATTATTTATATTGGACACACCAGCATCAATAGTCTCCCTCTTCAAACATGTCAACAGGTCCTCCTCATTTAGCTAGACCCATCTTATGGGGGTAATGTTTGTTGTTTATGTGTTGTTACACAGGAGTGTAGGGAATGTGGTGTCAGTGGGGTTAACTAATAACCCTGCGTCACCAGAAAAAAAAATACTATGCTCGAAGCCTATAAACACATATAAAGTAATCTTGTGGTGCAGTTCTTCATCAAGGATGTGTGTTGCTTGGCGGTAATAGTGCCTGTATTGTTGGTTCCGGTTGAGGATGTTGTTGGTTTGAATCCTACTGCAGACATCCCTTCAATTTTTTTCTTCATGTTTTTAGTTAGTGACTCTTCTCCAATTTGAATTTCAAAGTCTATTAATTATAGTTTAGTACTATGATTGACTTGAATTTTTTTATTCAATTCTTAATTTGTAAATCAACTTATTTTTTAAGTTTATGTATAAGTTTACTTTGTGAATTTCAAATCTAAATTTGTTGATTTTGTGGTTTTAATTTCAAATTTGGGTCAAATTAAAGTATATGGATATTTCAAAAAAATAGTACTTTGATTGACTTCAGTAGTTCAACTTGTTGATTAATCCTTTAACTTGAGGTTAATTTGCTTTTTAGTTTTATTTTATGATTTAATTTGCTAATTTTAATTTTGAAGTTGTTTAATTTGTGAATTAATTTGAATTCTAACTCAAAATGCATATATATTTCAAAAAAATAACTAGAAAATCACCATTCCGTTCAAGTTCTAATTTGCAAACTCACTATTAAATGAAGAAGGTGGGAACAATCCCACTCAACTATAATTACCAACTTATTTCTGATACCACTCCTTCAGATTTCTGGCTTCGCCACTATTGTTGCATGCATGCTTCACAATAGTTTATGAGCCTAGCCCCTTATCTCTAACCCCCCAAAAAAATTATTAATGATCATCATAGGCATGATGATAATTTTAAATTTCATGACATTGCAGTCATTTATATGAGTTATTATTCTATTAAAGCTGCACAAAAAATATATAGATGTTTATTCAGTCATACTGGTTGGTAGGGCCGGGTAATGTGTCATGTCAGGTCAAGTTCGTATTCGTGTCGAACTTAAACGTGATTAAAACCCCCGAACCTGAACCCGACCTGTTTAATAAATGGGTTGAAAAAGTTCAACCCAAACTGCTCAACATTTGAACAAGTTAACCTGAACGTAGCCCATTTACATAAACGAGTAAAATGGGTCAGGTTCGGGTTACCCATTTACCCTGCAACCCATTTAATTGCAAAACAAATTTCAAACCAAAGATAATTTACCAAACAAATTACATATTTTTCCGCCTCATAAGGCATAACTGTTTTCAAAAGTACGCTAAAATAGCAGCTAATTTACAGGTTGCAGCATACTCAAAGCCCATTCCAGCAAAAAAAACTGCAACAATATAATTTTACAGCATAGAAAGTTCACGTAAGAACCAACTACTTAAGTTACAAATCATGTTCATGACAAGTGTTAAACAAAAGCAAATGAAATCCAATTGTCTGAAATTCTTAATGGCATAACCAGCAAGTGAACAATCAATAAGTCCATAAAAGAGACCACAAATCCTAATTCTCCAAAGCCTAATTCTAACAAAAAATGTAAACGGTAAATGATAAACGGTAAATAAACAGTAAACGAGTTGACCTATTTAACTTGTTTAATTAAACGAGTTAAATAGGTATTTTTTGTGTCGAGATTCTTAGCCTAAACCTCAGCTAATTAATTAAACCAATTTATTGTGTTAACCCAATTAACTAAGCGGGTTCAAAGTTCATACCCAAACCCACTTAACTTCGTGTCGAGTTTGGGTCGGTAATCATGTTGGGTTAACTTTTCCTAACTCAATTGGTTAGTATATGTGCAGTTTTGTCAAAAAATGTAATTAAGTACTTTGCTATCTTATGAAGATGATGGGGGGAATTCTACTCATAATATGCAGAAAGTACAATTGTTCGAAACTGCCTTAGAAGATAAAGGCGCACCGATTGCATACAAAGCGAATTGTGAACAGCGAAATTCACTTGAGGCACGTATGAATTTCATTGAGAATCTAGTGGTCAAGGCCTCAAGTGACATAATTTCACTTATTAGTGTTGTCAAAGAAAACAGTGACACACTGAAGATGCTGAATGTGAATATAAATTGAAACTAAAACTACGAAATCGAATAAGCACATGACTGACACATGAGCTACAACGTACATTGCTCACCCATCGAAATGAAGTGAAAAAAAAGAGTCACCTATGAAATTTGAGGATGCTGACGAGATGTATGCAAATAGAAGACCAAATATAATGAAAAGACAATGTCTTTCTACGGTTTTTGACTCCTCGACACCTGACAAAACTGCATTGATGTCTCCAAGAATTCAAATCCCTTTTGCTAAGGGATTTGAATTTGACCTGGTTAGACCTAGAAATCCAAATCTATTGACTTTAACACAATAGTCTGGTAGTTGACCAGCACTCACTGAAGTCTATGCTCAAGTGTGATTCTCACCGTGGGGCAAACCAGTCGACGGTTACTACCTCAACCCCACATCCTTGTAGCAAACGAAAGAGAAGGATTGTAGCTAAACATAATTTCTCAAAGGATGACATGACAGCAGCAGATGAATTGACAAAGGTAATTAATTTTAAATTTTTTTTTAATTTGGTTGTTGACAAATTAGGTATACATGATTGTTCATGCTATTGCATATGTAATGTATGTTGTGATCATCATGTATAAATTTTAATGAATTTTCATTATATAATATTATGCAATCAATTAGTGTGAGTGGGTTGAACTTTTTGCATAAAGAGGATAGGGAAGTCAATGCGAATAAGGTATAAATTGCTGCTATTATTGTGTCCAATACTTTGTTAGTGAATATATTTAATTGCCTGTTCTTTTGTGATGTTGCTAAGTCAAATAGTGAGGATGGGTTGGATATTATGCCGCAAGCGAAAATCGACTTTAAGTTGAATAAGGTATAGTTCAATTTTACGTACCTTATACTACATATTTACTTTCATTTGTCACTCAACCATTACAGCAGTTTACTACTTACATAGCTTTCTCCTTATAGGGTATCCTTAGAACAAAATTTAAAAGCACGTTTTGCTTCCCCATGCGGTAATGGACAGACTGAGACCTGAGGAGAAAACATATGCGGCCCAATTCTGACAATTGGCTAAGAGTGATAATTATTGTGTTAACATTTATAACAATCAAGAATTTTGTTTCAGTGCATCTTCATTTGATTTTTTAACGCTTTTTTAAGAGGCATGTTTAATTGATGCAAATGCATATAGTATCGGTTTCACATGAAATTGAATTATGTTTTTCATAATAGGTCTTTAAGCTTTTCACATGAATATGCAGATAACTGATTAGTCGCTTGCGAACTCACTATTGAGGCGGGTATGGAAATAGTGAATCGAGTCTATTTGCCAACTTATTTTAGGTAAATTTTTATGATTAATTGACTGTTATGAATTTATGGTGTAGTTATAATAACACCTATATTTTGTGTAGCAAGTGATGACAATATGGAAGTTACGTGATGAAAAATGTAATTAAAGTATCATACATTTTCAAGAGAAGCTAATTTCCAAGTTCATTCCAAATGATGTTTGTCGATGTGAGAAGGTAGTTGCTCCATTTCTTTTACAAAAAATGCAATACTTAAGCAAATTTGAAATTCTATTTTCAAATGGGTTATAAAAACATTCCTTCTCCTATATAGGTCTACATCCCTATGAATGATCGAGCAATTCATTGGTTTTTAATCGTTGTGGATTTACAACATAGATGTGCTGCTCTTCTCGACTCATTGCCATTGAACAAGAGTAACGATTTTAGGCAGGAGTTAGCAAAAGATTTGGTAAGAATTGGATACTTATCGTATTTAGTTTTAATAAATGTTATGAACAATTATCAAGTATGACAATATTTTTCTCTTCAGTTAAGATCAACACTTTAGTACTTAATACAATCTGACAACATGAATCATTTATTTACTACTGCATCAAAATTTCCAATTCATGTTGAACAAGCTGCAAGACAAGCAAACGGGTTCGTACAATGCACCCTATTTGTGTACTTCAGAAAACGATATCTTTGTTGAATTATCACTTATGTTTCTCAATATTAGGTTAAATGATTGTGGGACGCATGTGATGGAGTATATAGAAGCTGAGTCTGAATATGATTGGTCTCTTATCTGTGAGGTAAGAGTGCATGCAAATGCAGCCCTGCCCTTTTCTATTCACACGTGGAGATATGTAGTCATTTCTTAGTACTACTTATGTTAATGCAAAACATGGAAGTGGAGCGATTGAGAAAGATAGTTGATTTACAGATGATTGTTAACAATAACATAAAGTAATTACATGAAAACCTTTTACACATTTTATTCATTAAAGATATGATTATGTGATTCATCATGCACATATTGCATTCATAACACAATTTTGAACCATAAAATTTTTAAAACAAACTCTCATGAGCGCTAGGAAAATGAATGAGGCTATAGAGAACTCTACTATTAATACCACTATTATGGACACACTATGAGACAAAAATGCCAATTTGCAAGAGGGTGATAGTTCTATGGAGAACTCCTTGAATATGTTCGGAAAGGTAATGATTGTACTAATCATTATCATTACTTGTTCTGAACTTCTGATTGATATGTTTGACAAATTGAATCCTTCTTGTATAGTTGCTTTTAAGATTGGGAGGTGATTTAGCTAAAAAGGTAATATCTGTGTTACGTAATTCAACATACATCCTCATGTATCAAATTACTTGCTTTTTATAATATATCATTTTAGGTGAGATCCTAGTTACAGTACTACTTAGTGCTATAATTGCAGGATTATGACGAGGTTGAAGTTGAACCCGAGTATACATTTCCATAATCAATAGTGGATACACTTAATGATGAAGAGCGAACATATTGTGCATTATGTTAGACTTTGTATATGCACAAGAGTACAAAAGATGCGATCATATACTTGAATCAAGAATTTGGGATAAGTACAACAGTACGAGAGTTTACTACTTTATTTCCAATGGGCCGTCTAACCGATTCTATAAGATAATATATTAACTCTTCCCTTGCCTTGTTCGCTATTATGTTGTAATTTTTGTAATTGTATGGCTGCTCTTAAATTTTTTGGGTTGTTGATATGGTAGCTGGTGAGTTAATACTTGAATTGCGTAAAAGACATTTGTATCGAATATATTTGCCAATATGCTTCCAAATGAATCCAATGAATTTATGCATTTTGTTTTGGGTTTTAAAATGAGGTAAATATGCTAACTACCACTCTTGATGCAGCCAAGGATATATTCGTGGGTAGCACAACTTGATCACCCCTGTGACGGGGGTAGAACAAAGACAACAAAATTGGAAGATTTCGAAATGGATATTATGTTTAAGATGATTCCAACATATATTATTGAAGTTGAAAAGGTAGACATCTCTGTGACAAAGAACAAATCTTTATGTTTAAACTTCCGGAGTGGTGAATGTTTTGCGATTGGTTTTTTTTTTTTAATTTAGTATAGTTGTACATTCCTTTCAAGGATAGAAAAGTTCACTGGTTACTAATTGTTGTCGATCATTTATATAAAAAATTGCATATTTTAGACTCGCTACGAGAGAATGGAGCAAATGATGGTCGGATAACTTTAGTAAAAGACTTGGTAAGTGTTATATGTGGTAGTGTTATTTTTCATGAAAGTATAATACATTTGAGAATGAAAATTATAATGTTTGTTTTGCAGCTAAACCAATCTTGTAGGTTTGCTGGAAATTATACTCAATTCAACCATCTCTTTCATACTGTTCATGCTTGTTCCATACATATTGAAAATGAGGTTATGCAATCAATAAGGTATGTATAGCAAACCATCCCCCAACCAACTAGTAAAATTTCATTCTTTTAAACAATATTTTTGATATGAATTTTTTCCCCTTATTTACTAGGTCAAATTATTGTGGTATACACATAATTAAATATATGGAAGCTACTCATGAATGGGAATGGCGTACCCCATTTTAGGTACCACATAAAATTCGTCAAAAGTAATGTATGTGCCTTTTTAGGGGTATTGGACATAAAGCGTTATATGTTATTTGTTTGCTCACCATAAAATACTATTTATACTATCGTAGATTGTTCACGCTATAGGACATACAAGCAGAACGGTTACAGAAGTTAGCTGCATTGTGGAACAATGACAACAACATGTTTAGGAATTGGAATTGGGCTATCTTAGAATGACTTGCCGTTAATTATTCTTAATACTCTACTAAATTGCTCGATTATGCACTAGGATTTTCTAACTGTCAAAAAATTGATTGTATGATTTATTGATATAGTACCTGACGTCAGAACTATTATTGAGGATATTCAGTTCGGTTGATATATTGAAAACACATTAACTACGAATCGCTTTTACTTTGAGTTCAATATAGACAATAAGTTCATTTCAAGATACTTCAATTTCTAACTGCGTTGCAATTCAAGCCTATTTTGAATACAACTGAAACCAAATCGGCCTAATCACAATAACACAGTAAAAAATTGAATCTCTCATTTTTCTTTGCATTTTCGAGTATCAACTATGGGCATGCCAGACTACATACTAAGGCAGAACAAACAAAACGAAAGTGAGGCCTTGTAAACACATATACATGTTTGTAGGGGGGATATGATTGTATGAAATAACATTTTCAGTTAACTAGCTTTGATATCAAATCAATGTACTCTTATTATTCAAAAACATCTACAAATATAGTCACCGAAGGGCCAGCTTCCACCAAAGCCTGAAAAGGGTGTAATTTATCCTAAAAAGATTCAGAAAATCATCATTCTTATCCACGACTTTGAGGTCCTCATTCATGAATGCATCTGCAAGGCCCAAGTTAGCTTATGCAGCAATCTGTAGACAAAATTTTGATGCCTAACATCAGTTCCAAATATGAAAATATATAAAAAACATGAGACCTAACATATCTAGTAGAAATACCTGCCAGAAAAAATTGGGGTTATGCACTCTTAATGCAGTTTTCCAGTCACAGCTCTTGTACCGGTGATTGCTTTGCTGTGATGAAAGTGATAAATTGTACTTGTGTTAATGAAAAACAAGCCAGTAGTTCCTTAACCAAACTAAAATGCAAGTGAACAAAGCCAATTGCTGGTTTCGCTTTCTTCATTTGGGAGGGGGAAAATATCCAAATAATGAGGCAAGTAATCACCACTAAGCTACATTAAGAAATGCAAACATCGTTTTAGCACAAATCCATGGGTCGCGCTAGAAAGTTATAAGCATGTCCCTGGGAATTATTGCGAATGCCAAAATCATAAGGAGATGCACTTTCATTCAGTAACTTCTCG
>NCQV01109943.1:21361-32604 GCA_002740545.1 Lophocereus schottii | reverse complement strand
CACACACACATATATATGTATATATACATATATATATGTACACACACATATACACATATACATATACATATACATATACATATACATATACAAATGTACACACACACACACACATATATATGTGTGTGTGTGTGTGTGTGTGTGTGTGTGTATGTGTGTGCGTGTGTGTGTACATGTGTGTGTGTGTATATGTATGTATGTATGTATGTATGTATGTATGTATATGTATATATATATATATATGATGATGATGATGATGATTTGTTCTAGTATTTTATGTACAAATAAAGGCTCTTTTTGTTTATGGCAATCTCTCTATATCCTATTCTACTGGGTGTTCTCGTCTTTAACTCTCTTTTTTGAAGCGGTAAAGTCATGTTTGTCTCTTACTCGACAAAAAAAATTCGTCTCTTACTCTCTTGAAGCAATGTTATCAATTGCTTTTCATTATGTGCTGCATGTTAGGATCACATTATTAATTGATTGCATTAGATTACAACAAGCATCAATTTTCATATTCAAACTACTGTAGTAATGAACAAATCTCTTTAGCGGAAATATTATACAAGATTTATGAATTTTCTTACTAAACGGTATATTATGAAGCAACAAATGACCACAATAATTGGACCAGTCCGAAAATTTTAATTAGTTTTCAATTGAACAGCTTATTTTTGTTATTTTGGTTACTAATTCATTTACATGTGATGTTTACTGTAGATTTCGTATGACCTTTAATTAATTAATTTATCCTTAATTTTTTATAAAAAGGTACAAGTTAGCTTGCAGTTAGATTTGACCATCCTAAGTAATAAGGTTTTTCCATCTGCCACATGCTAGACTTGACTTATTTTGTTTTACTATAATTATAAAGATTCAAGCAACTCATTTTATCATTTGTTCTGCAAAAAATATTAATTTTGTGATATTGTAGTTATTGGGATTAGATTCTCAGGACTTATCTATGATCCAAGGCAAACTTGGGTTATTAGTGATGGCAATGGGACAGGGATTCCTTGACACTAACGAGGATGCAACACATGCTAGGCAAAACCCCTGCGGCTGATGGGGACAGGGGAAGGAAAATTATTTCCTAAGTGGGGGGAGGGATGGAGCCCAGGTCCGCGCCAATTCCATGCCTACTCCCCACACTGTTCCCCCCTTCTTCCTTTTTTTTAAAAAAAATCTTAACCTCCATAGAAGCCTTAGCCATATTTTCATATTTCCTCTACCTCTATATCGTAATTTCCACCATTTTCTTACTTCTTAATATAAAATAGATCTATAGCCACCCACTAGAATTGACTGACCACTACACCACATCACTAGAAATGCGAGAAGGCTACCATAGAACCTGTTAGGGAAATTGTTAGGAAATTGAGCGACTTTAATTTATGGAAGCGATAGAATGAAACAAATAATCAAAAGTAAAACAAAGATAACAAGAACAAAACAAGAATACCCAAGAATTACGTGGAAAACCCAATACGGGAAAAAAAACCACGGACGACGATGAGCTCAAATAATCCACTATGAGAATGAGGAGTAAAAGGGCAATCACAATCACGATGTGTGATTTGATCTAGCACAAGATTATAACCTCTTTTATAATCTCTCTCTCACACAACTCTAAGAAAGTGAAAACAGAATACTCTATATTTCTTGCTGGTTTCTTGAAAGGGGAGAGGCGAGCCCTTTATAAAGGGTTAGGATGAGCGAGAATTCTGCAAACCCTAATTGCCCTAGCCGCACGAACTCTGCAAAACCCTAACTACCTTGTTTGGATATAGTTGCTTATTCGTTGGGCCGCCGATGTAAAATTGGGTCATAACCCAACAATCTCCACCTTGGACCAATTTGTAACAGCAACTCTCGAACACCACCAAAGCACCTCGAAGGGTGATGGCCCGAAGGGCAATCAAATGCTGTTAACACCAACTAAGTCTAAGCAATGCTCGAACTCAGCTATTCAGAGAGGGTTAGTAAGCATGTCTGCAGGATTCTCTGAAGTATGAACCTTTCTCACAACTATTTCCCCTGTAACAACTGTATCTCTGATATAGTGATACTTAACACTGATGTGCTTGGTCTTTGACTGATAGGCGTCATTCTTAGTCAAGTGAATCGCACTTTGACTATTAGAAAACACTACAGTAGTAGCCTGTGGAACTCTAAGCTCGGTAATAAGGCCCCTTAACCAAGTAGCTTCCTTCACACCTTAAGTAGCAGCAACATACTCTGCCTTTGTAGTAGATAAAGTTGCAGTAGACTAAAGCGATGCTTTCCAAGAGATAGCACCTGCACACAAAGTAAAGATATACCTAGATACGGACCTCCTCCTATCAAGATCACCAGCATAGTTAGAATTAACAAAACCTATGACATCACATGTAGCAGCTTTATTCCTATCAAATACTTATCAAGAGTACCCTTTATATAGCGAAGGATTCACTTCACCACCTCCCAAAAATCCTTTCCAAGATTATGCATATGCCTACTTACCACACTCATAGCGTGTGACAAGCCAGGCCTAGTGCACACTATAGCATACATCAAGCTACAAACAGTACTAGAATAAGGAACATTAGACATCCTCTTAATGTCCTCCTCAGATTGTGGACAACACTTAGCAGATAATCTGAAATGTGCATTAAGAGGTGTAGAAACTGCCTTACAGTTACCCATATTAAACCTGTTAAGTATTTTCTCGAGATAACGACCCTGAGACAAGTACAGCTTATCAGCCTTTTGATCCCTCTGAATCTCCATGCCTAAAATCTTCTTTGTCGCACCCAGGTCCTTCATCTCAAACTCCTCATTGAGTTGAGATTTCAACTTACTGATCAAAGACTTATCCTTGGAAGCTATCAGCATATCATCAACATATAACAACAAGTAAATAAAACTCCCATCAGAATATTACCTGAAATACACACAATTGTCATACCGGATGCATGTGTAACCTTGTCTAATCATAAACATATCAAAACTTTTGTACCACTGCCTAGGAGCCTGCTTAAATCCATACAAGAATTTCTTCAATCTACAAACCTGTTGTTCCTTCCCAAGAACAACAAAACCTTTAGGTTGCTTCATATAGATCTCCTCCTCTAACTTCCCATGGAGGAATACAGTCTTTACATCAAGCTGTTCCAAATCCATATCAAATAAAGCAACAAATGCAAGAAGCACTCTAATAGAGATATGTCTAACAATAGGAGAAAATACCTCATTATAATCAATACCTTCCTTCTGGTTGCACTCACGAGCAACCAGTCGTGCTTTCCACCTTGCATCTTCAAACTCCAGGAATACCCTCCTTTCTCTTGTAGATCCATTTGGCAGTTAAAGCTCTCCAGCCTTTATGTAGCTTACCAAGTTTTCAATTCCGATTCTTATGCAGGCTCTCCATCTCCTCTTACATAGCTAGGACCCAATTAGGTGAACTCCAGTAGGAGATTACTTTAGAATAAGTTGAAGGTTCCACACCTTCAGGAGTCTCCTCTGTAACTAAAAGTGCATATACTATCAGTCTCTCATCATCATTATAGCGAGTAGGCCTCCTGATCTCCTTGATCTCCCTGCGAGGATGAGCACGAGCTATTGAATAATCAGTCTCCACTTGAGACTAATCAGAACTGATAGTACCAGGTTCAGTAACCTGAATCTCCTTGTTAGACTGATCAGTAGCTCCACCTTGAGCTGCAACAATCTCCACCTATATCTCCATACTCCCACTGGCATCCTCCTGATCACCTGCACCAAAAAACAATAGGATTGTTTCCAGAAAATAACATAACAGTCTCATTGAAAGTTACATCCCTACTCTGAATAACTTTCTTAGACTTAGGACACTATATGCGGTATTGTTTAGACTCAGATGCATAAAAAAGAAACATGTATTTGGTAGCCCTAAACGCTAACTTCCCATTATTCACATGGGTATAAATAGGACTTCCAAATATTCTCAAAACAGAATAATCAATAGGATTACCTAACCATACTTCTTCTGGAATTTGAAAGTTGATGGAGGTGTGTGGTGAACAATTCATCAAATAACAGGCTGTAGAAATAACCTTAGCCCAGAAAGCTTTGCGATCCCAAAGCCTCACATTAGAAAGCATATAGCAAGCTTTCTCCAGTAGATCCCTATTGATCCGTTCTACAACTCCATTCTGGTGTGGTTTCCAACTAAAATTTTGTGCCTATCTATGTCATTCACCGCGTAGAACTCATTAAACTCTGACTTAGCAAACTCAAGACCATTATCAGTCCTAAGTACTCCCAGTCTAGTTCTCAACTAGAGCCTTGAACTTCCTGAATATGGGGAATGTTTCATTTTTCTGTCTCAAGAAGTAAACCCACACTTTGCGTGAGAAATCATCAACAAAAGTTAACATATAGCTCTTACCTCCAAGAGAAGGAACCTTCAAGGGACCCCACAGATCAAAATAAATGTAATCAAGGATCCCTTGCATATGGTGCTTCACTGTAGAGAAACTTGCACTCTTCTGTTTCCCAAACACACGGTAGTCATAGAAGTCAAGTTTACCCGTACGAGCGCTACCCAAATAACCTTTTTTGCTCAAAATGGTCATCCCTTTCTCACTCATATGGCCTAATCTCATATGCCATAACCTCATAGCATCAACATTTGCTAGAGTTGTCCAAGCCATAGCTGCTCATGTAATTTTAGTTCCCTGCAAGATATAGAGGCTTCCCTACCGTAGTCTCTTCATCAATACGATGGTACCCTTTATCACCTTTAGGACATCATTCTCCATAGAAATTCTGCAACCATTAGTCTCAAGAATACCCAAGGAGATCAAACAGTGAGTCATATCAGGAAAGTGACGAACCTTAGACAAGGTTCTAACCACACCATCATGGGTTTTAATCTGCATAGTATATATTCCTGCAACCTTGCACCCAACATCGTTGCCTATAAGCACAACCCCAGTATCAACAGGCTCATAAGTGGCAAACCAGTCCCTATGAGAACATATATAATAAGTACAACTAGAATCTAAAACCCAATCATCACCTGACCCCTTCCTAAAGGTGGTGGCCAAAGATATAGTACCAAGCAACACATCACCATTAGACTCTAACTCTACAACACAATCAGCTGTAGTAATTTTCTTACCATGATCCTCCTTTTCCTCTTTCCCTTTCTTATTTTTCAACTTCCTGTAGTTAGCCTGAATATGACCCAATTTACCACAAAAATTACAGGTCTTATTTGAATGAGGATTCTTAGACTTAGAACGGTTCTTTTTCCCATTACTGTTCTCCTTTTTCTCAATTGTTCTACCTCTAATAACTAATCCCTCAGCCGGATCAGCATGGATATCATGGTCAAATTCCTCCTTATACAGCAAATTATACTTGACATCCTTAAACGATATAGTATCATAACTACTGTATAGCATAATCTCCTTAAAGTGTTTATAGGAGGGGGTAAAGACACAACAAACAAAATAGCCTTATCCTCATCGTTAATTTTTACATCCAGGCTCTCCAAATCAACAATAATAGAATTAAAATCATTCTAGTGCTTTTAAACAGGAGTACCTTCCACCATACGAAAAGTGTACAACCTTTGCTTCAAACGGATCTTGTTAGCGAGACTATTTGTCATGTAAAGTTCCTCTAACCGAGTCCAAAAGATCCACCATAGTTGCCCTATTGAGCACCTCTTGCAAGACATATGATGTGGCGCCAAACACAATTGAATAGCTGAAACAGCCTTCAACCTCAGTTCCTCCCATTCCTCATCTGTCAATGATCCACGCCACTTCTTCTGCTTTGCTGCCCATTATTCATCAATCATCTTTTTAGGTTTCTAGTGAGGTCCTTGCAGAACCTTCCACAACTAATGTTGGATGAGAACTGCTCTCATCTGCACCTTACAGATATTAAAACTAATCTCCCCATCAAACTTCTGAATATCAACCTTCATAATTGAAGACATCCTAAACCTGATACTCTGATACATTGTTGAGAATATCTAAGGAGGGAGTCCACTTCAGCTAAGGCCCACGGTAATAAGTCAAGTGAGGTTCCGTCCCAAAACTAATTGGCAATAGGAAGAGTAGTCCACTTAACTTATGTATCATAATCCCTCTTAAGCAGAAGTCTTTACCTATAGTCTACTCCACAGAGTCTGTATACTGCTCTACATTGAGCCTCCATGCTATCCACTCTATTATAGGAGTTCCGACAATGCATTTCATGTGTATTTTTTTTCACTCTTGTCCATGGTGCTTTTTCTCATAGTACCACCCAAGAGCTTATCCACGCCATCGAGCCATGTTGTAGCACATGTGTTCCCGCTCGATCAACACCTGCGTGTCACTTCACCAAGCTCGTCCATGGGGTCTACCATGTGACACCTTTTCGCCCAGCCAAATGTACCATTGGCTCTGATACCACTTGTTAGGGAAATTAGTAGGAAATTGAGCGGCTTTAATTTGTGGAAGCGATAAGATGAAACAGATAATCAGAAGTAAGCCAAAGATAACAAGAACAAAGTAACACCCAAGAATTACGTGAAAAACCCAAATACGAGAAAAAACTACGGACGTCGACAAGCCCAAGCAATCCACTATGAGAAGGAGGAGTACAAGGGCGATCACAATCATGATGTGTGATTTGATCTAGCACAAGATTACAACCTCTCTTATAATCTCTCTCTCACAACTCTAAGAAAGTGGAAATAGAAGACTCTGTATTTGTTGCTGGTTTCTTGAAAGGGGAGAGGCGGGCCCTTTATAAAAGGTTAGGATAGCAAGAATTCTGCAAACCATAATTGTTGTAGCCGCACGAACTCTGCAAAATCCTAACTACCTTGTTTGGCCATGGTTGCTTATTCATTTGGCCACCGAGGTAAAATTGGGCTACAACCTAATAGAACAAGCCAGACGATGGCTTGCAGGTACTTTTGCATGACCACTACAAAAGTTGTCACTATTGAAGCTTGGGTTGCCTAGTGCAAGATATTCTAGGTTATCCACTCCATCAAATCTAGGTATTTTGGGGTCAACGTTTCCCTAATTGTAATAATTAGACATTGTTGTTTGTATTTTGTAATGATTTAAATTTTTAGTTACGGATTGTGACTTATACATCAATATGTGATTTATGTGCATATTTTAGGTTATTTATTTTAGACATATATATGTGCTTATGTTAGTATTAATATTATTATTTATGAGGAATAACTAGAAGTTGCCTAAATGCCTAATTGGTACCCGTAAGATCTTACCCCTTTAATAAAAAGAAAGAGGAATGGAGATAAATATGCAACTAAAAAAAAGAAATGAAATAGGGGCTGCTGTTTCACACAAGTGCAAGAAGGGGGTCTTGGCCTTGCTTTTCTTCCCTCGATATCATGACACGGATAGAGCAAGTTAGAGAGGAGGAGGAGGAGGACTATTGAATTTAGTAAAGAATAGACGTGAATAATTCTTTCTTTCTCTAAACCTAATTGATTAAGGAAAGATGAATTAGATGGCTTATGCTTGAATTAGAGAAATTAATTGAAGGTTGAAGCTATGAATTTGATTTTTCAAGGATTCAGCAGATCACAAACTTAATTTCACATCCTAGAAACCCACACCTAAAAGTTTCATGTTTAATTGTGATTTTTGGGTTATGTGGATGTTGTAAATGATAGCCATGTTAATTTGTTCATGTATGCACCAAATGGTGGTTATTTAGCTTGATTATTTGTATCAAGAGAACCTAATGGTTGGATATAGATTTAATTTTTGAATTTAATTAAATTTCGATCACTGTTCGAATTTCTATGAGTTATTGGCTTGGAGAAAAATTCTAAACATTTTATGATATATTCTATACAATTTATGGCAATTTCATGTAAATGTTCATGAATTTTGATGTGTAGCTTTCTAAGATATGAATTTTTTGGTGAAACTATCCTTTTAAGTGAGTTTATAGGGTGTTTGTGTGCACTAGTTGAGAATTGGATATATGTGGACTATTTTTGAGCATTAGGAATTATGAGTTTGTGAAATAAAGTGATGGAAGTTATGGAAGCTATTTGGATTTAGACTAATTCTTAATTTAATTATGTTTTGACATTAAGCTGTGAAAATAAGTTTCTTTGAAAAAATAATATCGTGATTCTATAAGCTATATGATCTCACTAGGTTGTGTGTTAATGGGAAAAGAGGTTAATTTCTTGTCTAAGGTTATTACGTTGCATTCTAGACCTACGATATAGTAGTCACTATCACTATGTTCAAGTCGCTTAGTGAGAGAGGCTTTAACCAATCGCTAACGAGGAAGGCTTAGACCTAAAAGTACTAGGATATGAATGTGACTCCATGGTTTATGTTTTGCAGGCAGTTTGCACCCTCTAGAGTAAGTGTGCCTAGTTAGTATCAAATGAATGAGTTGTCGTGAGTCCACTAGGGTAGGTTTTGTCACCCTTATGTTGTGATCGCTTTTTGTGTAGAACATGAGTTGATTTCCCTTAAACTAAGGAGATTTGGTTAATATGAGAATATATGACTTGTTATGAAATTGGATTTTAGCTTGGAATTGGAATACTATTATGACATTTGTGAGATTGCCACATATTCCTAGTATATGTGTAGTTGATAAGTATATATAAAAAAATATATTATGTGATTACAATGAGTACGTGAATGTTTTTCAGGATTATGCTTTTGTGTGAGTGAATTGAGGCTATAGCCAATCATCAGTCTAACTTAGCGGACTTTACTTTCTGTTGGAATTGAGTATCGACTGAGGGGCTAAAAGCCATGGTTGGTATGAGATATTTATGATTAGCTTAGTGAATAAACTAGTAACAAAGTTTGTTCAAATGCTTAAATGGAAACGAGAGTCCTTAAATTATACCTAATAAAGGATAGGTATGGCTGAGCTAGTCTAGTTGTCCGTCCCATACCATATCTCTGTGTGTGTTTCGTGAAGTTTTAGGAGCATGACAGGTGTAAAAGACTCGATTCTATTTTTTGAGCATTGTAATGTTCTTCATTTCTTACGTCGCATTCCCTATTCCATATGCATTACATGGCGATCCTATGTGATATATGTATTATATGATTACATGTGAATTGGATAGTGTGCAAAGTCTAATGATGGGGAAGGTAAGGATTATTCACTAGGAACGAGGAGTTCATGATTTCACCAATTATATAGTTTTTTTCAAGCTAAAGAGGGCCACAATAGCATCTAAGAAGGCTAGACATTAAATATCCTTCTTAGAGAGTGAAGTTAGGAAGGCAGACCCTTATTACATGCTTACATAATGGTCTCTGTTTATTAATCATAAATAGGGATGTAATTTTGTATGCAAATATGTAACATTGTTATGAATATGGTTCAAGCATGTATAAAATGCATGTTTTAGAATTGTCCCATCGACTTTAACCAAATTTGACATAGGGCTTCCATTGCACTTACAAAAATAACAACCACTTCCTAGGTCGGTCCCGCACTTCTCTTCTAATAAGCTAGCTGCAATTAAGGAGTTTAATGAGTCTTGTGTGCGTTCTTAGTCGAAAATCCACAGCAGTAATGCGTCTGCCTTATTTAGGTGTGACATTACATATTTATACTTGAATAGACTGTGAAAAAGAAAAGGAAAGTTTAAGGATTTTGGGGTTTTTTTGAGATTTTGATTTTGAATTTGGTATAAATTTAGGCTTGGTTCATCATCTATGCATGGGGAACAGGGGCCTACCAGGGAATGGGGACTAGACGGGGATAGAGATGGGGGTCTTTCTTCCCCAAATCGAAGACAGGGTAGTGTATCGACAAAGGGGATACGGACAAGAAACAGTGGCATAGCTAGGTTTCAAACAAGGGGTGTCGGGATTAGTGTTAACTAATGGTTCATTGTTAGACGGTGGTTGAGTACTTTCTTTGCTACTTTCTTGAGTCAATGATGAATTTTGTGATGCAAGGCTTGAACCAACCAATCGTTTGGCTATTTTGTCGTGAAAATGTTCCTTTCCAAACTGAAAAACAATCCACTTTTGACTTAGATTTCAAAGTTCTTAACTCTCACATCGACAAACAAGGAAAACTAATTCCTTTTAGAAATCAACAGAAGAATAATTCAAGATTAATTAACTAACCAATTTCTTAGGCTCCTCTTAGAAATGAAAAATACAACAATTCAAAATTAATTAACCAACCAATTTTCCCCCACAAGCAAGAACCAACAAATTGCCCAACTCCCCAACTGAGAACTATGTAATTCCTTAATTCATTAAAGTAAATCACTAAATTCACCAATTATTGAGTACTAATTTGAACAAATCAGCAAACCAAACAAAAAAATTTGCAAAAGAACATAAGTACAAGCTAAAATTATGAATTCACCTCAAATTTAGCTTTTACTTTAGGGCTCCAACTCAAAATTAGGGGGAAAAGAAATTAAGCAGCTGATGTTTTTTTTATAAAAAAGGGACACTTGTGGGCGTCAAGATTCAAACATGTGAGCGCATACTACACAAGATGGCAAGAACAAGTAACCAAACCACTCAATTAAAGAACAAGTTGCAAGGAATTTGGTAATTAAATTATATACATAATATCGGATATGTAAGTTTTTTTCTCAAAAAGTTAGGGTGTCAAGTGACACTCCTTGAGCCAAAATAACTCCGCCCATAGTGGAAAGGGAACTCCTTGGCCCCTACCCCTTTGTTGTCATTCCTATGGATGATACAAAATTTATAGCCCACATGAGAGTTAGGCAATAAATTTTTTGTGGCCTAAATTTATGCCTGAGCAATAAAATAATTTTGTAGCCAAATGTAATCTCTAAGCCAACTTTTTTTGAATTTGTTGCCTAACCTAGAGGTGATCGGATAGGGCTGTGAATTGGTAGTGCACTTTTTTTTGGCACCAAATATTAGGACTACAAAAAAATATCGCCTTTGTGTGATGAATATGCTTGCCGATCAAAGCCCTTTTTTCTTGTTGTGATTACATTGCAAATATTGCAGGTCTCGTACATTAAGTAGCCATTTTTTCTTATTGTGAATAAAATGTAAGGGTGTGTTTGGTAGGGGGTAAAATCATTTTCCCGAAAAATGATTTTTCTATTTTACCCTATTTGGTAAAAAACAAAGAGTAAAATAATTTTCTAGGAAAAATGATTTTACCCTATGTGGGAGAAAATATTTTCCCAAAAAATTGCCGTAAATTGATTTTTCTGCCCGCTCATTCAGCTCCTCCTCTCA
>NCQV01109934.1:3261-14245 GCA_002740545.1 Lophocereus schottii | reverse complement strand
CAGGAGGTGCGTGAACAACAGGAGCTAGAGATGTTATGTGTGGAGCGAAACAGGAATCTACCTTATCCCCACACAGCCGAAAAGACATGGTGCCAACTTGCACATCAATCATCGCCATTGCAGTGGCGAGGAATGGCCTCCCGAAAATGATAGGGACTTGAGGGTTGTCCTCTAGATCCATCACCATGAAATCGCATGAGATAGAGAGCTTACCCACCTGAACTAGAATATTCTTTAGAATGCCTACAGGCCGTCTAATGGAGCGATCTACTAGTTGTATGATCATATCGGTAGGTGTCAGGCCAAACAATTTTAGTTTCTTGCAGAGAGAGACACATTAGGTTCACACTAGCTTCGAAATAGCAAAGGGCTCTCTTGATCTATATATCTCCTATGCAGTAAGGGATAGAGAAACTATCAGGATCTGACAACTGCATTGGGGGCATGCTCTGTAGAAATACACTGCAAACCTTCCCAATAGAGATAACTGAAATTCCATCAGGCTCACCTTTCTTGGAAAGTAACTCTCTCAGAAATTGTAAATAGGCTAGTGTTTCCTTGAGAGCCTTCAAGGAAGGGGCATTAACATATATCTACCTCAGCACATCAAGAATTCTCTCAAATCTGTGCTCAACCTTAGATAGCGTAACCGTGCCACCCTCTGAGAGAAAGGTACAGGTGGATGGTAGGGGCAAACTATAGGTAATGAATGACCCTCCTTTTCTTGATTCAAAACCACGTCCTTCTTTAACTCAGATGTTCTTGTAGAAATGGGAACCATAACTGCATCCTCAAGTGCCATCACAAGATTTTCAATGAACCCCTCGCCCACCGTAGAAATGGCATTTATATGACCCCTGCAGTTAGTTTTAGGTTGGCCTGGTAGTTGCCCCTGAAGCTTGGACAGACTGCTGACTTGGTGAGCCATTTGTGCAATCTAAGTGTCCATTACCCTTTGATGTGAAGCCATAGCGTCGAACTTGAAGCTCAGCTAATTTATGGACTCACTAAGGGTTTTATTAGTCTTAGTTTAGGCGTCAATGAAACGCTCCATAAGATTTTCCAAACTAGACTTTGGATGTAGAGGTTAAGGAGGTAGGTTACATGGGGCTCTATACTGGAACCCGGGTGGCTACATAGCATTCTGAGGTTGACGGTTCGGGTTCCTATAAGGGGGTTGGAATACCTCTTCCACCTAAAACTATGAGCATTAGGGTATGGATTATTTTGCGATAGTGCTGGGTTGAAAGCATGCACGGCGTTAGCATGCTTAATCGAAGGGGAACCATTATAGCACTCCAAAGATGTGTGCCCTTGAACACCACATGTCTCACAAATAGTTTATAACCCGATCGAAGGACCCGAAGAAGAACTGCCTGAAGCAGGGGAGGTACCAGCTTTATCGAGCCTCTACCCCAGTGCATCCACTCCACTGGACAACAATGTCATTGCATTTACCTCATACTTGCCATTGCTCCTCTTTGGGGTTCACTTGACCAGTAATAATTGTTAGAAGCCATCTCTTCTAATAATATCTTTGCTACTTCTATGGACTTCCCCATGAGAGCACCTCCTGCAGCAGCACCCACAGAAATCTTCACTAACTATTCTAGCTCGTTATAGAATGTTTGGACTAGGAGCCAGTCTGACACAACATGGTGGGGGCACTGTCACTGCAGGTCTTTGAATCTTTCCCATGCTTCATACAAGCACTCCCCATCCCATTGAGCAAAGGAGATGAAATTTATCCTTAACTTTGCACTCTTCCCTGGTGGGAAATATTTACTGAGCAAGGCCTTGGAGAGGGCTTCTCACGTAGTGAAGGAGTTGGGCTCCTTATTCTGCAGCCAGTCACTGGCTCTGTCTCTCAATGAGAATGGGAAAAGCCTCATTCGAATTGCATAGGTGGGTACCCTATTCAAGTTGATGGTGTCCCTCTTTGCAAGGAAGTTGCGAAGGTGCATGTTGGCATTTTTAGAAGGATGACTGTTGAACTGGACTTTCTCCATCAAAGAGATCAGGGTTGGTCGGAGTTCGAAATTATGTGCCTCAATCATTGGGCCCACTATGGAAGATGCGATACCCTACGATTGCAGCATAGTATAATCTCGCGACACCCTTTGATCTTGCCCTGCAATCTCTACTACTGTTCTCTTCTTTCTTCTTTCTTCTCTGCCTCGCTTTTGAGTGGTTGCTTCGATTTCAGGATTGAATGGAACTACCCTAGCGTCAACAGTGTCTAGCAAGAATAAAGAAGAGCTACAAACAATAAAAAAGAAAAAGAAAAGCCTAGTTTAGAGTATTTCAATTAGTTCTAATGTTAAAAGAAGGAAGTTCCTCGACAACGATGCCAAAAACTTGTAGTGTAAAATTAACGCAAGTGCAAGGTGTATCTGTAATTAGCAACCGGTAAGTATGGGTTGTATCCACGTGAAACTTACTTTCAACTGCCATAACTAATCAATCTACTCAATTTAGGCAAGTCAAAGTTGTAGCCTTGGATATAGACTATAAGAACTAGTAACAACTAAATAATTGAATAAGACAGTAGAATAATAAAACACCTAGGTTGGAATTAACATCATGAATACATTAGCGAATCAATTACTAATCCCATCAGGAAAACTTGAGCATGCATTATGAGTGGATAGATTGTTAATTAAGTCCATCTCCTCCCTCTCTCGAGGGTCGAAGACTAATTCTAGAACTATAGTTGCCTATTCTCATGGGACTAAAAATTAGAGTATTACAACGTCTACAATCTCGAATCCCAATTAGAATTTCAATTGTTTTCATATCAAAATCCTAATTGTCTACTAAAAGTGACGCTAAGTAAATGTTTCATCTCTCAACGCTCCCCTGCAGTTGAACAAATGTGGATGAATGCTCTCTCGAGCAATTCATCGAACACATGATGCGCATAGTAGAAATCATACTATAAACTTGGGGAAAGTAAGGGTTTTGGGCTAGATCATTATTCAACTAGACATAATCAGTATTAATCCCAACCTAAGTTGGGAGATTTAGCTCAGAATCATATTTATAACAATAATGAGAAAACCCAATTCAATAAACATGATAAACGCAAAATCCTAAACTAACAAAGATGAGAGAAGAGAGAATTTAGAGAACAAACTTAACTTAATCCTGCGAGGAAAAGTAGAATAATCTTCAATGCTAGTAGTTGAATCCAAAAGTATTCAAAAGATACCCTAATGAAACCCTTGAAATTGCCTAAGTAAAGTGCTCTCCTAGGAAAAAAAAAAAAAAAAGACGTCCCAAAACAGCCCTCCAAAAAACAACTAGGCCACACAAAGATAGAGGGTTGCATGGGGTACCTGTGCCAGATCTCTAGCTATGGCCTGCTGGAATCTTGGCGTGGCACGGGATACCCGTGTCGGATCTCTGGTCATGCTTACTAAAAGTAGGATCGTGGCATGGATGCGCTAGGCGACATGGTGTACCCATGCCAAATCACTAGTTCCTTGGAAGCATCAACTAACCTCTTCTTTGACTTAAAACCCATCTCCTTAGCCCTCCTTTCTACCAACATCAGCAGATCTCTCGTTTTCTCAGCATAAACTCCTAAAAATATGAAGAACCACTACATGAGGATAATTTAAATCAAAGGAGGCCAATTTGACCCATTTCTCATCATGATTAAACATGGAAACAATAGGGAAAATGGTCAACTAGGAGCTAAAATGATGTCAAGATAAAGGTTTATTAGGTATACTGCTAGCAAGTAATAATTTTGCTAATCTAATAATTACTTGCTAATGGAACTACGTATAGGATTCTTGTCATAGAGAAGCCTAATAATGGTTGTAATCAAAAGATCCCTGAGTAATTTAGAGCAAGATGGTGACTAGATACTATGTAACATGACTAATAACTTATATTGGCCATATACTAACATAAAAATAATATAGATTAAAACAAGAAGTGTTCCATGAGTGATAATATCTTCATTTATTTGAAAACAATATGTGAGTATAGCTGCCTTATCAAGTGTTATCTCTCAGTAGTTCCATGCTCAGATCCGTTGGCTGTGACTATTATTTTATAAGGAAAGGTTGTGACTATTATTTTGAAACAAAGAATCTAACTTATATCTATTGTTGATCTTTTGATCTCATCATCTATCATAGGAAGCTGAGGTAAGGCAAAGATAATTGACCTACTGGTAGACATGTCCTGAATGGTATCTCCCATGTACAAGTAGCATTTATGTGCATGTTATGCGGATGAAGGGTCAGACATATTGGATAGGTTTTCTTATCCACAATGCCCAACTCAAAATCACCTGTATTTACCTTTTCTTGAATCCTCAATTTGATCTTCTCATTCATCCAGTGTTGAATTAATGGCAAATCAATAGGCTCAGGAATGCCTTGCAATTGCATCCTATGGAAACATACCAACAGAAGAATAATAATACATCCATAGACATTTGAACTATTGGGATTATTTTTAGCCCTATTTTTGTAGCTGGCAATGCCTTTGTGTAACCTATCCAACACATACTCACACCAATCCAACCTCTCTATAAGTCCAACATCCTGTACAACTTTAGCTACCCTAAAATCTATTGCTTGGTTTACTGTGGGAGCCAAGACACTGGATAATGCATACAGGACAAAGCACCTCTTAAAATTATCCCCCCTTCTCTTGGAGCATCTTGCAACACTGGGAGAAATTCTATCAAATGAATTGTGTTTAATGAACCACACTTTTGTCTCCAGAAATCTCGTAACTGTTTGTCAATCGAGTCTCTAAATATTGATGTCTCTTCCACTTTAATTGCAATATTTCTTAGACGACCAAAAATGTCACATACATAATCTGGAGTGATGAATATGAACTTTCCAGGGTAATAGTGAGCATCCTACTATGGGAGTTGAAATAATTGATCAACTATGATATCATTCCCAATGAAGTCTTTATCAAAGTCATCCTATAGAGACCTTTAAAACCTATGGATTCGATTTCCTTTTTTCACTTATCATTCAAGAATCGGATGAAATTGACCAAGCTAAAAGGTTTGCACCTTGTTTCTAGCTTCTTCTTTCCTTTCCCAACCTCTTTTTTTGGCCCACTATCGTCAAATTTTTGTTGCTCAAAACAACTATCTCTAGGCCTGAAAAAGTCAATTAAATTTAAATATGTTGAAAAAAGTCAACCTTGTAAAAAAGGACTATGACAAAGAAAACAATATGACTATACTATAAAATATAACAAAAAGTAAAACCACTCCTGCAGTCCTCCCGTCCCCTAACAAAATGTTCCAGATAAAAATTAGAGTGATTGTTTTTATAATATAATGATGACTAGTTGGAAGCCAATATTGTACAGTGTTCAAATGCAAAAAATCAATGTTCCTATTGCTTCATTATAGTATAAACGACGACTTATATTATAATTAGGGTTCTTTTTGTTACATTACATAATGAACAATGGCTTACAAAAAATTTATCATCCTATTCCTACAAAAATCGTATGATCCTATTTTATATTCAGGGTGCCTACTATCTTAGATTCTGCACAATGGCTTACATTAAATTATGACACATAAAAATTACTGTTGTTACTACCAAAGGCCCCCCTCAAGCTTGATAAAATCGTAGTGAAATAATAGAATCATACATTCGTCTACTTTCAATTGAGAATTAGGGTCTACAATACAAAAATGTTAGTAGAATGGTATGAAATATAACAAAAATTAAACAATATGACTAGCATAGTTCACTAAGTAGGGGGGACTTTATAAAGAGAATAATATGACTATACTATAAAATACAACAAAAATTAAATAATATGAATATTAGTCACCGAATATGAATATTATTTATTGCAGTTTCCCCCAACCATCAAAAAAATGTTCTAAATAAAATTGGCATGACATTATGTTATGAAACTAGTTTCAATGATTTTACAAGCAGTGGTCCCTAATACTTATCTATGGTACTAGAAGATTTAAGTCAATATTTACTACTTGTCTGCTGTCTTCTTGACTTCCATGCTTGAACATCATCATATGCCTCCATTAATTAACTTAGAGTGATTGAAGATCATTACACACAAAAATTAAACAACATACTAATCAGGGGTCTCTAAGCAGGAGGACTATTACAAAGAACGAACTGATTTCATTGAAAGTCATTATATAATGAACATAAAAACATCTATTTGACTGAACACCTAAATTTACAACAAACATAAAACAGCTAACGAGTTCTTACCAGCATGCAAAATCCAACTAGGAGAATTTCTTAATCGTTGCAAATGAATTGTCTAAATCATCTAGTACCATAGGAGGTCCCTCCGCTTGTTTTGAAATTGTCTAAATTGTTGCAAAAGATTTGGCAAGCATCGCTAGGGTTTAATGAATTTTGGTAAGAGAAGGAACTTGCCAAATCCCTTTTGTTTAAATTTGGGAATGAATGGAGACTGAATCCACTCTTCTTAACCACCCCTTATTTAATTTAAAAAATGTCATGTAGGCTGGCTCATAATAACTTAGAGTGACACGATCTCATACAAGAATTTGCATAAAAAAATTCATAAAGAAAGAGAGAGAGAGAATCAAAAGTAAGAAAGTGCCTAGAAAAATCTAGCAAATTTCAAGTTTGGATAATTGTTTAAGGAGAATTATAGTTGTCTAATCCTAATTTCCTCATATGCAAGAATAGGAAGCACAAGAAAAAAAGAATTTTCAAGTGATAGTGCCTTTAAATGACAAAGTGTATCCTTCTACAAGGCTCTGAAAAAATGGAAGAATATGTTGCCTAAATTTCATCACATTTGGGAATGTGATAATTTTGAATCATTTTAGTATAATCTTTTTTCCAATACAAAAAAAAAATTAAAAATCAATCAAAGTTCTTTGGCCAATATTTCAAAATACCAAAAAAAAGGCCAAACTCCAAAAGTCTAAATAATAGGCCCAATCCTATAATCCATACAAACCCAAAAAAGGGAGAAAAATAACAAAAGATAAAGCCAAGAAGAGAGAAAAATAATAAAGCACTTACCAAAAAAAAAGGAAAGAAGAAAAGAAAAAGCAAAAAGGGGGGCAGGGGCGATTGAAAATTTTGTTGCAGTCAACCTGATGGTTCACGTGAACCATCAGCTGCCCCACCCCAAAAGTCATTTTTTTAAAAAAGAGGCTTTGTTTTCTTTTGTTCTTTTTTTTTTCTCCTTCTTGTGTCACTTTTTCATATTGGCCAAGCATCAAGGATCATCTCTTCTTTCTTGGCTAGTTCCTCCAACTTTTTATAATTATTTTTTGAATTATTTGAGCTGAATTTTTTCTATGGTTTTAGGGTTCATCTCTTATTTGTCGATGAATACAAACTTATTGCTCCTAACAAGGTGCCCCTTCTTCGTCTTCTTCAAAAGATTCTTCCTTTCCTTTTCCTCTCTAATCTTCTTTACTGGATTTAAATTTCTTACTTAGATTTAGTTAAATCTATTTAGTTCTCTTACGAACTAGTTAAATTTGATTAAATTTTCATATAAACTCATATTCTTTTTATAAACCTATCTAGTGTTGTGAAAATAAAAATTTTTTAGTTAATTTTGATTAGTTCTCTCATGAACTAGTTAATCTAGTTAAACCTTCCTAAGTCTTTTACACTCATTTTGCTAGATTAAGTTTTGTACACATGTTTTGCTAACTTAGCCTCTGTTTTCTTGTGCATATATTTTTATGTTTGTATATTCCTTTCATTATTTTGCCTAATGTTTTTATTAGTTACACTAATCTTGTGCTAAAGTTTATCCCTTGTATTTTTCTTATTTTTGGCTTGAGCTGGTCTTTAGTGATCTTTTCACCGCGAGTTCATCTGTCCATCCTAGCAGGGCTTTTACAGCCATTGCCCTTACTTGGGTTTGGAATAATAGTTTTATATTTTCTTGTAAGTGCACTAGCGAGCTTGAGGGTTTGTAAATTTGTGTGTTTCTCTTTACTTTCTCATCTTTGCCTTCACCATTTTTTATTCTGATGCAAGAAAAATGACATAAATGGGCTAGTCATGCTTAAAAGTGATTAAATAACAAATTGGAGTCAAAAGATTAAAATCAAAACATTTATACAATTTTCGTGGGTTAAGTTTAGGAGCTGATGTTTACTTCATTTGTTATCCGGTCTACATTTTTCTTGTGCCATTAACTACATTTATGAAAGACAACTAAATGGTCATGGGTCCAAATTGAAGGTCAAAAAGTGGCCATAACATCTACTTTTCTACAAGGTATCCAAACAATTTGAAATTAGGTTACCATGCGGTTTTTCTCATTTTTGTCTCCCCTTTACAAATTCTTCTCAAAATACTTTATTCATATCAAATAAAATAGACTTTAGAGCTTTCCAATTCAATATTTCACGTGCCCTAACTCTTTACAATTTGTGAGAAATGAAATTTCAAACTTATAAATCTACAACTAGGTTTTTGCATAGTTCAGACTTGACCCTTTATTTGAAAAATCTATGAAAATATTACAAATTTACACAAAATTTCCTTACATTCTTGGGTTGGTCTGTTTTGTTTAGATAAAGTAATTTGACATTCAAGAATTAGTGGCAAATGAAATAAGCGCGTGTCTAAAATAACAAACTCAATTTTAGCACCTAGGAATTTTTGCTTTACAAGAATCATATCCCTTTGATTCTAAACTCCAAAACCTTAATCATAAATTTATACTTTATAAGGAGTATTTAGGCTTTAGAATAATCTCATTTGGATCCTCCTCCAAAAAGATATGATTTTTTGAAGTTGGCATTAATAGTTTTTCTTGAGGTACAAAAGATTCAAATTTTAAAATCTTTTTTACTCGCTTAATGACTTTTAAAAATTAAAAAAAAATGTGCAATTGATCTCTTTATGGAGTCCTATAACTTCATGATTTTTATGGATTTTTTGGGTCCATTTTATGCATGTACCATTTATTTTTAGAACTATATATAAATCATTTTTGAAATTTAATAAAATCTCTTCCAACAATTTGGGTGCTTAGCCGTTTCCAAACTATTGAGACTCATTTTGACCTCATATCGAAGCTATTAACTTCTCCAAGGAGCCAATGCATAGAGAGTTGAGTTCTTTTAATACATTGTAAGAAAGATATGACTTTTTTGATCCGGAAGTAACCTTTTTCTTCCCATGGGCAGTACCTGTCTACAAGATTTACCTATATATAGATTAGGGCATTTGTTTATCATTCTTAGACTTCTTACATATAGGGAAAGCCTTGTATAGATTTCATTGATTCATTTATGTATTATTTTGTCATAATGAGGTTAATCCTTGAGTCCAAAGTTCAAATAATAAAATTCTCTATCTTTAAGCATGAATAATTCCATTTACAATAATTCACCTCGACAAAACAATAAAGAGAACTTTTTAAAATTATTAATCAGTATTTAATCAAACCTAAATTATTACACATACACATAGGTATAGTAGCGGGTCCATGATGATAGCTCAACAATTTTGAACTCATTCTTAATCTGAGCCCAAATAAGGTACCAAACCTAAGCCGTGAAAGGGACTTAAGGGATGACAGTAATCATAACTGCCCGTCACGATCATCTTGACCTTGATCGCTAGTCACAAAAGGATTTCACTAAATACTGAATCATAACTTCTATATGCAACCCTTTTTGTGTATATCTGTATTTACATGCTTGTCCTTAGCATCAACATATTTTTGAGTGTATCATTATGGTCCTTCATCAAACTTAAGGTGATAATAAGAAATTCATTCATATCTAATCATTTAGATGGTCCACATCTATCCCCATTAAAATAGCCTTTACTACTCCATCATTATCCCTAGTGATCCATTTTTAGATCAGATACTACCAAATAACTGATCATATCCTCTTTTCTCACGAAGGGCCATTGGTGGGGACTTCATTTTAAGTTATTGAGAACCACTAGACACTAATTACTAATCCACTAGCTCTATAAAAATCCATCCATTCCATATCTTAAGGAATCATTTTCCTTAGTCAAAATGGAAATGCCATGAGATCTAATCATTATATTTATGTTTGCACGTGGGTCAATCTACCTATCCAGTCACTTATCATCTCAAAGATATTGTTGGGAACTTGAGTAACTCTCTTTGTTCTCATCCAAATCAATTTAACTCCAGGTGTCAATCATTTTTAAAGTCTCTTAACAAGACCATCATACAGGAAAAATGATCCCTAACCATTCCCCAGTAGAACTTATAGACTTTTAACAGAGTCACTGTTGCAATTACGTAGGGTTTTGATATGAAAGTAGATTCAAATCCTGTGATAACTAGTACATAAAGTAATTTAATTCTCATCTAAATGCGAACACACCATACGCTAATCAATATGTTGGCCCTAAGTCTTTTATTTTTATGCTTGCTTGTATTATCCTATCTATGAATATATGCTTGTCTTTTCTACATTATTTGTAATACGTTTTGAGTAAGCAATTGGCCAATGTTCAGGACATTTAAAAGGACAAAACATAGTAGTTGGAGCCTGTCCTTTAGGATAGAGGAAGTGACAAGTTGTTAATGTTAGTGCTTCCTAACCAAGACCCTGGGCCCACCATGTTAGGTTTTTAGATAAGTTTTCACTGATTTTTCCCTTTTCTTAGGCATAAGAGTCATTTTTGTTTTAAAAAATGGATTACCCTATCCTTTTTTGAGTCATGATAAGGTGGTGACTCCAGTCATCTCGTTTCGCCCTGAAGACAGACCTTAACCTAGAGTGATCTCTTCCTAAAGTGCATTGGGGGGGGTGTCTCTTTACAGGGGCGTACTCACCGCACATAGGATCTATAGAGGGAAACCCTTTTTCCCTCACTAAGATTCGGGCCCTACAAACTAACAACTCCACTAGGGATAATAATAGATTTCATGTATCGTTAAGTGGTCTTAACTGAAACATATGTTGTGCACCTTCCTTTTGACATTTCAAATGTGCGTCATGTATATG
>NCQV01109920.1:0-13749 GCA_002740545.1 Lophocereus schottii | reverse complement strand
AATACAAAGAAAGCTACAAAAGGACTTGGGTTACCCCCAAGAAGTGCCCGTTTAGGGTCAAGAGCTCTACTTTCACCTATATACAGGCTCAGATCGGTAAGGGTGCAAATATCGGCGTTTTCAATAGCCTCCCTATAACATCCCTATCCCCCAGGGTTAGAAATGTTAGTGGCTTCTTAAATTCTGGAACGAAATGAACATAGTTTGCCTAACAATTGACCATATCTAAGGCTTAAAGCCTTACATTAGGTCCCTACAATAAATAAAAGCAAAAAAGAATACCAAAACAAGCTCAATGGCTGCACGCTAGAGACCACAACTCCACGGGCCATACGCCCGGAGTACACCAAATAATAAAGAAGGAAATAAAAGATACAGCTTAGCAGATCACACATCTGCAGCACTGAGGTTTACATCCCAAAAATAACTAACTTCAACTAGAACAAACAACCTACTATTCAGATGGTTAGCCCACATGCCCATTCAGAGTGACTGCTATTTAATATGCAATACATGAACCAAAGTACTTTACTTACATATATTTAGAATATAAGGATACATCATATTACATCAGTCAACTCATGAATCTACATATACATCCACATAGTTACTGTTTCCTAAGCAAAAGGGAGATTCCAACCTGGCTGTTGTGAACAGACTTCTATTCATCATAAAGAAAAAAACAGTTGCACATAATATTTTAGGTAGTAATCACACATAATTTGATATTTAATATCACATAATAAACATATAAGGTCCCCTAATTTCGTTATTACCTCAGTAGCCTTCCTTGTCATCCCTACATAGTAGGCATACCTGACTCAATAGCAAACTGACTCACGCAGGAACCCAGGTATTGAGAACAGTAGGGCACTTATTTCACATATAAACACCTATCATCAATGAGTTAAATTAAAATCCCCAAGTGGGATTCTTTTTGTAAGAAATTGGGATTTAATAAAAGCTCTTTTTAAGAGTACATGCACTTTTCCAAATCTTTGCACTAGTATAATCCTTGAATGAGGAGTTTTCATCACATAACAAGTATAAAATCATTTCATGGGGCATCAGATTTTCAAATTCGTGCTAATTAGGGAAGATCTACCCCGCCCTTCATATTATCCCCAACGACTCTTATAATCAGTAGACCATTATCCTCGTCAGGATCTTCTAGGATGCCTACTTCTGGGTCTACTCCTTTGGAATTTAGGTTCCCGTATACCGGGTCTGGGCCTTAAACTTGTGTCCAAACATTTAGCATAATTCTCCTATCCTAAAACATTTCAGATGCATCTCACTTTAAATATACTTGCATTAAAATTCTCATTGTATCACAAGCTATGGAATTTTTATTCCGAAGAGGGCTAAAAATCTTAATGATTTCGAGTTGACTTTTTCAAAGCATAAAACCACTCATTTTAGCAAAGTATGCATGCAAATGCGTTAAAAACATATGACCATTCACTTATCAACGAATGTCACATTAAAACTCCTTTTAGAAGCTAGTAGATGTAATCATGTATAAACACCTAGATTTCTCAATGTTTCGGATGCAAGATAGTTCATACTATCACTCAAGACCCTTTGCGGTCGCATGAAGTATTAAATAAGTTATAAATAGCTTATAACGTTTAATTACAATTCACTCTTATCAAATGAATGGTCTAACAGTCACTATTAACCATATATCTCTGAACGCTTGCCGTATCAAGTAATTCATTTACTCACTTATCAACGCACACCTTTAAGCATGTTATAAATATATTTGCTCATAAATCACATTACCCTCTAACACAAATGCTCATTTAAACAATTTCTGTAAGTAATCAAGAGGTGTTCAAATGATCAAGTTACTTGTTAAAGTAATCAGTGCATTGCGTCAATGGTGTAACAAATAGGTTATCCTCAAGTTAATCGCTTGGGGGAATTCGAACATTCAAACATCACATGCAAAACTGTAGGGCATGGTTAACACAAGTCAAGTAAGGCTCAATCTAATAGACTCCTAGTTCGCAGACCATCTAGAATGAGACTTCCAAACATGGCAACCTTGGTCAGCTATGATGACTATAGTCTAGCATAGACTTAGCTCATGACATATATACACATAGCGTGCACAATACATAAGCCATCAAAGGAAGGCATGCTTATCATGTATTAATAGCAAATGGGTTATAGTTTCACATAAAGGAGTTCTAATTCAATTTGAAATTCAACAATTATAACATAATCACATGGCATTAATACACGACAATGCACTTTGTAAATTCATTCACCACACAACCCTAACTCCCTCCTCACGGTGCCGACCAGAATAATCCTAAAAAACATCTCAATTTCAACCTAAATCAATCTGCTTACTCCTCATAGGTTCTTAATTAATCACAATTCCAATCTAATTATTGAATCACATATCACAAACGATCCATAAATATTTTTAAATTTTTAGTAGTTTTAGGAATTAAGAACCACCTACCTTGCTCCCAGCTAAATGGACCCGAATAAGGATTGGATTGGGCGCATGCAGGTCGTGTTCTGCCTCTACTGGTGCTGGTGCTGGTGCTGGTGCTGGTGTTGCTGCTCCTCCTTTTGTCCCTCAGTCCCACTAGGGTCACTAGATTGTACTAGATCGATGGTTGTGGTGGTAATGGTTGTGGTGGTTTTAGTAGGGTAGGGTTTAGCTCCCACAGCTCCTTGCTCATGCTCTCAGCTGGGCTTTGCTTCCTTGCTTTCATCTCCTCTCTCTCTCCCTCTCTCTCTCTATTCGCCGCCCTCTCTCCCTTTCTTCTGGTCTAGCTTGCACATAGGGACGAACAATTATCCCCCCTTCCCCTTTGCCTCTGTCTTTTTGCAAACGGTAGGGGCTCTGGCCCCCCTTTTTCTTTTTTTTGATGTGTTTTGTTTTACTTTGCTAATCCAAAGTTACTAATTACCTAGATCCAAAAATTAAGCCTAGTTAATTTTGGTAATCTCACATGACTTAACACTAGATTGTTTACTAATTTTACGCATTCACATACCCTTCCATGTCACGAAAATTTGAAACTAAGTTTCATATAATTATTCATTTTAATAGACATACAAATATTAAAATAATTTTAGTTAATAAAATAAAACATAACTCATAAAATTATTAATCTAAGCCACTACCTATGACATTAAAAGTTCTCGACTATTACACTCCCCCACAAAAGAAGGCTTAAGCGATTGTCCATTTACCTTGAACAAATCGTTAGACGTACTCTGCACTTCTACAATGCCATGAGGGTAGACCTGGATGACTCAAAAGAGTTCCGACCATTGAGACGTCAATTTGTTCGGAAATAACCTCAGCTTGGAGTTGAATAAGAGGATCACGCCACCTTCATGAAATCGCTTCTTCAAAATATGCTTATCATGCCATCTCTTGGTTTTCTCCTTATAGATTTAGGAACTCTTATATGTTTTCAGCCTCAATTCATCAAGTTCATTTAATTGCAAAAGTCGCTTCTCATCAGCCGCCTTAAGATCAAAATTGAGAGTTCGAATAACCCAACATGCTTTTTGCTATAATTCAACCGGTAAATGATAAGACTTACTAAACACTAACTGATATGCAGTAATGCACAGGGGAGTTTTAGAAGTGGTCCTGTAAGCCTAAAGAGCATCATCAAGCTTTATAGACTAATTCTTTCAGGATGATCCACTGTTTTCCCTAAAATGCTCTTCAACTCTCGGTTAGATAACTTAACTTGACCACTTGTTTAGGGATGATAAGGTGTGGAAATTTTATGAAAGACATATTTCTTCAAGAGAGACTCAAGTCGCTTGTTGCAAAAGTGAGTTCCATTACCACTCAATAAAGCTCTCGCTATGGCAAATCTTATAAAGATGTTCTTTTTGAGGAACTTGATGACCACCTTCAAATCATTGGTAGGGTTAGCAATGACTTCCACCTACTTAGACACATTATCAACCACCACTAAGATGTAGAGATTTTTCTGGGAAGGAGGGAGTGGACCCATAAAGTCATTCCCCCATGCATCGAAAAGTTCTACCTCAAGGTTCACACTTTGAGGCATTTCATGTCTCTTGGAAATGTTCCCTGTTCTTTGGCATCGATTGCATGTCATGAGAAAGCTTCTTATATCCATAAAGAGCTTGAGCTAATAGAAACCTGCTTGAAGTACTGTAGCAATGGTCTTGTCTGGTCCAAAATGTCCACCGTAAGTGGAGGCATGACAATGATGAAGTACACTATAAACCTCATCTTCCGACAAACATCGCCTATAAACACCATCTCCGCACAGCTTCTTGAGAAGAGGTACCTCCCACACATAGTACTTCATATCTAAAATGAATTTCTTCCTTTATTGATAGGATAACCCGAGTGGCAATACTCTACACACCTTGAAATTCACCAAATCAGCATACCATGGAGTGGCTTAGTGAGAGATGATAAGGAGCTAGTCATCCGAGAATGAGTCATCGATGGGAAGCTCCTCAATTGGTGTGGCCTCGGGACCTAAATGAGATAAATGATCGACAACTACATTCTCATGGCTGGCTTTGTCCAGAATTTCTAAGTCAAGCTCTTAGAGAAGAAGCACCCATCAAATGAGACAAGGCAGAGAATTGGACTTCTTTAAAAGATGCTTCAACGCGACATGATCGGTGAAGATAATCACCTTGGAATTTATCAAGTAGGAGTGAAGTTTATCCAAAGAGAACACAACAGCCAGGAACTATCCTTTTATATGGTGGCATATTTCAGTTGAGCCTTATCCAAGGTCAGGCTGGCATAATAGATGGCATAGGGATTATTGTCCTTTCGTTGCCCCAAAACTGCTCCTATTGGATGTTCACTAGCGTTGCACATAACCTCAAATGGCGATCCCCAATCCAAAGCTTGCATAACTGGGGTGGAAATTAAAGCCACCTTCAACATGTAAAAAGCACTCAAATAGTCCTGATTAAAATCAAAGGGCACATCCTTGGCATGTAATTAGTTGAGAGGTTTTGTAATTTTTGAAAAATCTTTTATGAACTGTCGGTAAAAACCAACATATCCAAGAAAACTCCTCATATCCGTTACAAAGATTGGTGGTTGCAATTTCTCAATCACCTCCAGCTTTGCTTTATCAACTTCAATGCCCTTATTAGAAAAAATATGACTAAGGACAACCCCCTTTTGCACTATAAAATGACACTTTTCCTAAATGAAGACCAGATTTATATTTTCACACTGTTACAAAAATTTGGACAAATTATCCAAGCAATGGTCAAAAGTTGTTCCATACACAAAACAATCATCCTAAAGACCTCTATAATATCCTCAATCAAGTCAGAAAATGTAGCCATCATGTAATGTTGAAAGGTAACAGGGGCATTACATAGCCTAAATAACATTCTCCTATAAGCAAATCTACCATATGGACAAGTAAAGGTCATTTTATCTTGGTCACTAGGATGGATACAAATTTAGAAAAACCCCAAATACCGATCTAATTACAAAAAATATGAATTCTTGGGTAACCTTTCAAGAATTTGGTCAATGAACGGAAGGGGAAAATGGTCTTTAAGGGTAGCCTTATTTAACTTTCTATGGTCAATACACATACGCCAACCCATGGCAGTCATAGTAGGAATTAACTCATTATTCTTATTTTTATAATCGCCATTCCCCCTTTCTTAGGCACAACATAGACTGTGCTTACACACTTACTATTGGACATAGGGTAGATGATACCGACCTTAAAGCAATTCAATATTTCTTTATTGACCACATCTTGCATATTGGGGTTCAACCTTCTTTGGTGTTCAATCGAGAGTTTGTGGTCTTCTTCCATTAAAATACGATGCATGCACACATAAGGGTGAAAGCCTTTAAGGTCATCAAGAGTGTGCACCATGGTCTTATGATGCAGTCTAAGTATTTTAACTAAAGAATCAACTTGATACGCACTTAGACTTGTACATACAATCATAGGATATATAGAGTTAGGGCCAAGAAATTCATGCCTTGAGGAAAAAGGAAGAGGTTTCAATTCTACCTTGGAAGCATGCTCCACATCATATGAGGGCATATCATTAGTCACTGGTGCTTCCACCTTGACAAGCATAGGTTGTAGTTGTGGAGAGGCTTCCAAAAGTTGAGCACACATTGCTACTTCGTGATTTGCATCCAAAGTAGTACTATCATTCATCATACAATGTTTAAGTAGGTCATTAGAAATGTGGTTAGTGATGGTTTCACAAACCAAACTATTAATCATGTCAATCCTATGACACTCATAAGAAATAAAAGGGAGTTTAGAAGCTTTAAACAAGTTAAAATCGATATGTTCATCTCCCACATTGAAAGATAATTTACCAGTTTTAACATCGATATGACATCTAGAGGTGGCCAAGAACAGCCTCCCAAGAATGATGAGGGTGCATGTATCCTCCTCTGTTTCAAGGATCACAAAGTCTACCAGTACATACAAATCTCCTACCTTAATGGGGGCATTTTCTAAGACACACACCAAGTATTTCGCAGAATGGTCCATCAATTATAAGGAGATGGTAGTAGGTCTCATTTCTCCTAAATCTAGCTTTTCACAAAGGGAGAGGGGTATCAAACTCACACTTGTCCCCAAGTCATACGAGGCATGATCAATGGACACATTTCCTAGTAGACAAGGAACAGAAAAACTAATAGAAGCCTTAAGCTTAGCAGGAAGCTTATTTTGGATTGCAGCACTGCATTCTTCAGTCAATGCCATAGTTTTTTTGCTCTTGTAGCTTTCTTTTATTTGTTAAAATTTCTTTCAAAAATTTAGCTTAAGACGGCATATGAGACAAGGCAACTGTGAATGGAATGTTAATGTAGAGCTTCTTAAGGACCTCTAGAAACTTCCCAAATTGCTAGTCAAGCTTAGCCTTAGCCATCCTTTGAGGGAATGACAAAGGTGGAGTAAAACGTTTCGAGGAAGTTTGTTTAGGGTCTTTATAAAGCCCATCAGATTCATTAATGACATCATTAACCATGTCTTTAGAAGGAATAGACACCTCTTTCTCGACAATCTTATTATTCACATAATGCAAGGGCTCATCGCTGCTAACCCCCTTAGGTCCCTCAAGCTATTTGCTTGCTCGTAAAATCATGGCATTAGGTTGCTCCCTAGGGTTAGGTTCGACCTTACTTGGGAGTCTACCAGGGGGTGTAGATGAAGAGTTAGCTTGTTGGGCAAGTTAAGCTTCCAACATTTTATTATTAGTGTTGAGTGCATCAACCTTAGAAGCTAATTGGTTGATATACTCATTTGCTTTTGTTGTGCTAAAAGCATGTTCTCCATTATGGGTTCTAAATTAGATTTTTGAGGGACTTGTTGGGGGTAAGGTGGCCTTTAAAATCCATGGGGAGGTCTAGCATTCATTTGAGGCACAGGAGGAGGGTTAGACCTATATAAGATATTAGAGTGATTCCACCAACCCAAATTATAAGTATTAAAAAAAGGGTCATTGGTTGCTCTAGGATTGACTTGTTGACATAATTGACATGGTCACTAGCATCTTGGACAAATGGACTCCAAACTTGGCAATTCACAGTCAAATGGTTAATGGAACCCCAAATTTCACATGAAGAGGGAGGGGCATCTGAACTAGCAGAATTTACATTCAAACGGTCCAACCTTTGGGTCATGGCATCTACTTTAGCCGAAAGTAAAGTAAAAGCATCAAGTTCTAACTTAACTCCAACCCTCTTGGGTTGGCTTCTTTCACTAGACCATTGATAATTATTGAGCGCCATCTCCTCGATCAAGTTATAGGCCTCATCCTCCATCTTGGTCATTAAAGCGTTACCCGCCTTGCATATATAGTAGACTGCACTAGCTGAGTGACTCCATTGTAAAAGGTTTGAGCAATAATCCACCTTTGGAGTCCATGACAAGGGAATAACCGTAACAAATGCTTAAATTGCTCTTAAGATTCATAGAGCATCTCATCGTTCCTTTAAGTTAATGTGATGATTTGATTCCTTAGGCTTTCCGTCTTGCTAGGAGGAAAGAACTTGGCAAAGAAGGCCTTGATGGGCTCATCCTGACTGGTTATCGACCTCGAAGTTAATGAATGGAGCTATACTTGCCCCTTGTCCCTTAATGAAAAAGGCAACAATTGAAGATGTATAGCATCGGTTGAAAATCCATTGAGCCTCGAGGTATCACACACCTCTAAAAAGACTGAGAGGTGTAGATTTGGATCCTGTATCGGGGTTACTCTAAATTGTGCTTGTTGCTTCATGGATATGAGAGCTGATTTGAGTTCAAAGTTATGAGCTTCCATAGTTGGCCTTGTAATACTTGAAGTGATGCCCTGAATACCTGGGGTAATGAAATCGCGAAGCGTTCTTTGTTGATCCCTTCCACCTCCTGCTATTTTTGGAGAGGTTTCTCGATCCTTGTGCTTTTACTCCTCTAACCTTAGTTTCTTCTACCTCGGATGAGAAGTCCATTGTATCTCAACATCAAATTCGAAAGGGAAGTGACTTCGCATAAAAGAGGGGAAATCCTACAAGCACCACCACAACCACTACCAAAGCATATCAAAATAATAACTAAAACAAATTCTTAGTAAATCTTTAAAGGACTAACTCAATATTTGACAAGGTGGTCCCTGGCAACGGTGCTAAAAACTTAACACGCCGCAAGTGTATGGTTGTTGTAGTTTAGATTAAAATATCATTCCCATAGAGACAAATGCAATTTATTGATTTTTATCCTTCTAAAATGCAAAGCAAAATAAGTGTTGAGTTGAGATATTTTCTAAAGAAAACTAATCTATCGCTAGATGAATGCTAATTATTGATATAAGACTTCTATCAATTAAAAACACTCACGGATTTGGTTCACCAACAATGAATTAGTTTCGATAGTTGAGTATGTGCTTTACTCTTCTTTAGATGAACCAAAGGATAACAATCATGACTAATTCAATTCTTTCTTTCAAAATAAACAAAATTGTTTAGACTAATCAAGTTGCTGTTCTTTCAAAGGTTCTTGAATTAGTTTAAATTAAGGATCTAGACTGTATATTTTCCTCTCAACATGCAGCTTTCTCTTAAACATTACTAAGTTGAGTCTAATCTTATCGATTCCATTAGTGGATTTTTCCTTTCAGTGCTTCACCTAACTATTTAATAATTTGCAAACAATTTTGGTCTAAATTACCCATAACATTCACAATACAAGGTAGATTGAAAACATGCTAAATAGATAAAGCACAACATTGATAAAATTAAGGATCTAACTTTATAGTTTGGCTAACAATTCCCTGGACTAAGGACAACTACTCACATATGATTATAATACTAACAAAAGAGATTAAGAAAATCATTAAAAACAACCTAGAACAATCTAATGGAGTTCAAAGAGTTAGGAGAAGAAATGGCTTAGCAACAATGGAGTTCTTATTGATTCTTCAATCTTCAAGCCTTTAACTTGCAAATTACCTTCCATTTAATCTTCTTCTTGCTCCAAAAATGATAAAAACACTAAATTATTTGAGAAATTTATGAGATAGAATGGTTAGGGTTCCTCTTTCTTGTAGCCAAGCACACCTAGAAATATCATCCACCAAGCAATCTTAGCCACAAAGTCGAGGAACACGAACAGTTGCAGCTATTGTAGGCTTGCCACGGATAGTAGCCTTCACTGCGAACAGTTTGTGGGGGCCTCTATCTCAGTTATTGCTTATTCTTCTTTCTCTCCACTGACATAAGGGCTGGAGGCATCTGTGGAGTCATAAACTCATCATATGAGGGTCAATGTGGGTCAAAAAAGTCTCAAAATCGTAAAAAAGCATCAATGAAGTACACCCAGGTGCAATGAGAATTTGGGGTATAAGTTATATCATAAAACTCATGAATCGCCTAAAAATGCAAAAAATGGCCCAAAAAATGATATAAACTTTAAGCACTTATCAAGTGGCCAGCCCATGGTAATAGAGTACTATCTTATGAATGAATCAAAATCGATTGTTGAAATGTCTATCTTGATCACTAATAACTTCTTTCAATCTCTCACTCTCCCCAATTTATTAGGAGGAAAATGAAAGCAAAAAAAATTATTTAGGAATCGGGTACCCAAAATGAGAGCCGGGTCCAAATTCTAGGACACGGTTCCAAGCAGGTCTAGAACCGGCTCCAGTCGGATCCGGTTCCGATTCCTAAAATTTCAACCAGGTTTGCGGTCCTGCTCACCCTTACCTAGATGACCTTGATGTGAAATGTTTACAGGGATTGAAATTTAATGCAAAGATTTAGTTAAGTGCGAGAAACATGATAAATGCATATTTTACAAGTGAAGATCATAAAAAAACTATTGCTATGTAAAATATGAAATATAGAGCCTTTCTAACTTATAGGCTCATCATAAGTTTTTTATTTTCAATGATTAATCTAAATATGAAAATGTATTTATGAAAAGGTATTAAATCTAGAGAAATTTCATCTTGTGCATTTGTACTCTAACTATTTCATGTGGTTTGATTTTTAAATTCCAAAACTAAAGGATACCCTCTTAATTTCATGAACTTTAAACTGTGACATATAGAATTAACTGTAGTCATTAAGAGATGATGTGTTACATTCTTTTGGACTATGTTGATAAAAATGCCCCCGACTTTTATCTCGTACCAGTTCATCTTCATCCTCAAATCTTAAATTCCACCCCTTAGATCGTCCATCTCTCCACTATCTGCTCCTTCTTAAAGTAGTGATTAGGTAATAGAGATGGCATCGACATTGCAGTGGTGGCAGTTATGGCAGATAATTATGCTGATAATTGCCTAAGTTTTTTGTTAATTTTGTAGTTCAAATCTCAGGCTCCTTCTTCTCTGCTTCTTTTCCTACATACATGAAAATGAAGCTTGAAGTCTGAAATTTTAGAACTGAAATTTTATAAAATAGATTCCCCCCTCCCCTCCCCTAACTTGGATATGAAATTTCCCTTGCTTTTATTATTATTCTTATATCAAAATCAGCAACTTACTTCATAACAAATTTGGTTTGAATATATGTTTTCAAATGAACAAAGACCCTTCAAGCAAAAAGCATTCAAACTAAAACCCACTTTATGTTCATCATTCAAAAATATTCCTAGCTTAGAAAACTATCCAGATTAGAAATATAAAAGTAGTTTGCCTGATTCCACAAAGGATGTCACTATCAAGGTTAAAAGTCTTCTAGTTGCCCTTGTTAAACCAATTCAAACTGCTAACACACTTAATGGTCTACAAATCAAACCAATTTAACCTAATGAACTAGTTAAAGGAGATTTGTCCCTAGCTAGACTTTCGGTAAGATGGTGTGTAGATTAGAGATCTGACAATATACTAATTTTATCTCAAGGAAAAAGTTACTATGTATTTTAGGATAAACTTACTTGACTGGTGGTGACACCCAAACTTATGTATACTTACTATATCGAATGTTCGCACGAGCTGATGTATTCCCTTCGATGGCCTGCATGAAGGTCAACCCTAGATGTTTTTCCTAAGGAAGGCCCCTCTAATGCTCAAGTTAGTCTCAGAGTGATTAGAATAGTAGAAGGACAAAAAAGTAGAGGGTGAAAAGAGAGATTTTATTGTTTTAGGAGAGTATTTAGTGATGTAGTGAAGTCATAAATAGTAAAAGTCCCCCCAAAATGGGAAATGTTAGGGTATTTATAGCCTTAGTGTTGTTACCCAAGAGCAGGACAATAACTTCCCGATTTAGGGGGTCAAATTACCATTATACCCCTCCAACATCCTTCTACATTTCTTATGGTCAACTCTGACCCCATGTTGACTTGGTTAGCGTTATGTGTCATCTTCCTATAGGGCGGTTCACTAGATATCTCAATCATTTTTCCTTTGCCATCTTAACAGAACACCTCTCGAGGTGTTCAGGTGAGATATGGATTTACTTGGTCTGCCTTTTCGAAGCATGATAAAATATGCCCACTACCTCCATCTGAGGCCCTGTTCCTTGGCATATCTAAAATGTCCAAGCACAAATTTTCCTTCCTTGGGAGCAACGAGGATGTCGAGCTCCTCTTATCACGGTTTGATTTTAGGACTTTGTGCAGAGTCCCTAATACCTCCGCCCAAACCTCTCCCACCTCATTGGCAATTGCTCTGCCCTCACTTCCCAAAGGCCCAAGTTGAGCATTATGCATGTGACGTTCTTCAAAAGGCTATTCATTTCTATATCGTCTCTTCCCTCATAGCCTAAGACTTACCTAAGGCTCTAGAGAGGTTCTACCAAGAGCGTGTTGAGATTTGGTTGGATACCAATGGTGACCGACCCAGTCAGTGGTACCAACAAAAGGTGAGTGATAATGTTCTAGTCGGTTATGAGGGCCAAAGAGTTCGAACTCTTCAGCATTTCCCCTTATCTTCCCCAAGGCATTCCCTTAAAGGATAAAAAAGGTTTCTGTTAGATTTACTCACACAAGGATACAAGAGGGAGGTGAATTGTGTCTACCAGTTTTTTTCGGTTTTCTTAAAACACTTGTCAGAACTGTTTGAAACGCGTGTTTATAGTAAGGCAGAAACATGTATAATTACGGAAACAGTAAAGGAGATACAATATTTTTACATAGAAAACCACCTCTGGCCCAATTGAGGTGTAAAAACCACGATCTACCATAGTAGGATTTCAGCAACTCTTTCACTAAATAGGTCAAACACGTTATAACTGTAACACACGTAACTTATTCTACCCTAGACTCTCGTTACAAACACACATCCAAAGTCTCCCAAGACTTTGGACAGATACTCACGGACATAACATCCACACGTCCCCCACGAACACAACGTCCAACGTTTATCAAGACCTGGACAACCTCTTATCAAGATGAGAAAGAGATAAAGAACACCTTACTTGTATGCTTCTAAATAAGCCGAGTGTAAGGTATAATACAACTCCTATTATGCCAATGATGAAGACTCGACTAAGGAATCTTTTGAAGTTTTTCTCACAGGATAATTCAGACTTAGGAAAGTAATTTTAGCACTTGACAATTGTGGAAAACCTTGAGCAAAGTTGAGGAAATTGGCCGCTTTAAATAGTGGAACAATTACCCCTCTTCTTCATAGGATAAGATCAAATATTTGGAAGATATATTTTTCTTAGGAGATAAGATCAAATATTTAGGGACAATATTTTTCTTTAAGATAGGATTAAATCTCACGAAATATTTGGAAAATATTTTGTCTCTTAAACAAGGGAAGAAATAATTTTAGATTTTGACTGATATAAATTAATTCCAATTTTTTTCTTAAAAAACATCAGTCCAAAATCCCTTTTTAAAAAAAACATTGAAATTCGAATTCTTATTCTCAGCCTCAAAACACTGCAGACCTTGCCTCTTGGACCTGTTCTAAGACAGTGTTTTGAGTCATCAAAAATCTGCCTCAAAACACTGCAGACCTGGCCTCTTGGACCTGTTCTGGGACAGTGTTCTGAGTCATCAAAAACCTTTCAAAGTGAATGCTAAATTGAAGACCCTCTAAGTGGCATGTTAAGAAAAATCTAAAAAGAATAAGACAAATGCTAAGCCTAAGACTCTTGTTATCAGCTGGACTTCTTGCACAGGTCCATGCTTCCACTCCCAGAACTGTCCCTTAGATTCTTGCGCATGTTATCAACTTTGATGCTCTGTGCTCATTCGAACTGCTCCATGTATTTTTCGAATCCTGTCTTAGCATACAACTCAAGCACAACACATAACTCACAGCATATTG
>NCQV01109859.1:0-10017 GCA_002740545.1 Lophocereus schottii | reverse complement strand
AATTGAATGTCGAGTGGAGGAAAGGGAGTGAGAGCCTGAGAGGAGAAGACAAGACTGAGATAAAATGTAGAAGAAGCACAAATGCACTTGAATGCCTACCTTTACTAATTGTATTTAAAAAAAAGAAATGAAAATGTTAGTAGTTAAAGGAAAAGTTGGGCCGGTCCATTCATTTAAGAGTTAAGGGTGTCCAAACTTCAAAGGCGTTTAATTTTTGGGCCACATTTAGGGGTGTCCACCTACAGCATGTTCAAAGGTCTCAAACTAGCTAATGAGAAGTTTTTTTGGGTTAGGGGTGTCCATGGATACCCCTGGGCTGGTCTTAGATCCGCCCCTAGTTGGAGATATACTAATAGTTGTTTGTAACGTGGAGTTAGAGATATACTAATAGTTGTTTGTACTTAGCTTTGACATTTTATTTTCAAAGGTAATACCCACCAAATAATTTTTAAAAAAAACACTGTACAATATTAATCTCCATGGGCAGGAAATTTCCAGAGCCCAAGGAATTTTTTTTTTTTAATAATTCTTTTAGTTAAGATGGACGAGTTAACCCAGAAACAATAATTCTACTATAACACCTATGAAACACCATAAAGAAGATACAATATAGTCGGAAAGATTTATCATTTGAAATATTAAAGGTTCCATTCATTAAACCTAAAGATTAATTCAATATATTTTAAAATTCACTAAATTTCAAAGGATTACTCACATAAAAAATTATTGTTTTTATCAATNAAGAATAAAAAGACTTCCTACAAAGGTTCATTATTTAATAGAAATTGTTGAATCAATGTAACCAAAAATTCAACCCTACAACAACAATAGTAACAACTCTCATGTGGGTTCTACTTGCATAGAATTTTGGGAGATCTAAATGTAAGTAATCTTACCCCCTGCGGATATCACTACCCACAAAGAGACCGGTTTTAATAGACTCACAAACATAAAAGACTCATCATTTATAACTAAAAATTCATTAAATAATACAAATGGTTAATTATTTGATTATAAAAATTTACATTTTTATGTGATAAAAATGTGCATAAATTTAATAGAAAAATAGACAAAAACATGAGGTTAAAGTAAATTTCAAATCATTATTTAATATTAGACCTATATTTACCATACCTTAATGTGTTTTGACGTCCTTTGATTATTTCCGATGATAAAATATTTGCTACCATGCAATGAATCATTTTGGAGGTGTATACCTAGCACCAATGTTAACATAATCAGCCAAATGATCGAACCGGTCAACCAAGTGGGTCAATAGGACAAACGGTTAGACTATTTGAACCGAAGTTACGCTAGTTGACCCAGCTTAGCGTTGAACTGGGTTGGACAAACATGACCTGATAAATTCGAGAGAATTTTTTCTATATATCCTATAGTTAATTTTCTTATTTAGCCTACATCCACATTCAAGTATTGGCAATTCACGACTCATAAATTCACAGCTAATAATACCCAAACATTTCTTTTCAGACCCCCAAAAAAAAAATTTCAAACATTTCATATTTCGAAGTTTTTAGCTAAACAAAGGTAATCACATGCATAAACAAAGTTGTCATGGCTGGGCATACAAAAAGCAAATGACAATTTTAGATGGATGTCTCCGTTATGATTCATTAATAGGGGCCCAGCCCATTTATAAATTTTGAAAAACATGGGTCTACAATGTAAAAGTCTGCAGCACGTAAGTTTTTTTTCCCTCTACCCGTCACCTTCCTCCACAGCATAACAGCACAAAAAGTTCTTGTCCTTCTTCTCATCTCTCTCTCTCTCTCTACCTCTTTTCAGTCCCAATAGATCTTAGAATTTAAAACATCATGCCTACCTTGCTTGCTATCGACGACCAGCGTCAAGTCCAGTGGCGAGAGGGGAGAGTCATTGGGGTGGGTTAGGGCTTGCGAAGGGATGGATAGATATTGATCTCCGAAAGACAATGGTGTGAACACTAATAAAATTGGCATTTCAAGCCTCACCTGCAAAAATCCAATTAGACAATGAGTCAGCCGGTTCGAATGCATTTCTCGGTTTGACCGGGTTTTCCCGGTTCGATTGACGGAACATTTCTTGGGTTTTTTGGACCACTACCATGGCCGCTTCCCAATTCGAGTTGTTCGATCGGCCACTCGAATTCGATTTTCTGGCTAAGTTTGACCGAATTTTTCTTGTTTGATTGACAGAACGAATCTTGGGTTTTCCGAACCTGTTACCCTGACGAGTTCCCAGTTCGGCCGGCCAACCTAGCCTAGTTTTCATAACCATGCCTAGCACCATACTTGATGTTTGTTCTTTTCGTTGAGAAATATATGTTAGAAAATGAGAAAAATTGCTTAAAATTAATTGAAATTGATTGAAATTTGAAGATGTTAGTATATTTTATTTTACATGATAGGATGAAGTTGATTTTTTTTGGTTGAAATGAGTTTAAATCAACTGAAATTTGTTGAAACGAGTTAAAATGAGTTAGGTTAAAATTTTTTTGTTTGAGTTTGGTCACAACTAGTTGAAGTTGGTAAATTTGAATTTACTAACAAAACACGCCCTTAGACAAATACAATAGAATTTTTTTACTCAGACATTGAGCGTTTTTTTACACCAAAGTACAAATTTGAAAGACGCTGTTCTCAAATTTACTTTTTTATTCTCCTCTTCGGGGATGGGGGGATGGCAATTTATCGCCAGCAAGGCCAGACCAGCCTGTTTTGCACGTGAGCTTGCTATCGGGCAGAAAGAAAACCAATTGATCTCCCTCGAGAGTAGCCCGATGACCATACAAGCTGAAGCATGCGATCATGCAACTCGCTTAACAATGCGGATATCATGTTGTGAAACAGAAATGTGCTGCGCCAACCGAAGAAAATAGGGGAACTGGCAATCTCGCATAACCAACCTATCAATTATCCAACACAAGAAAATCAAATCCAAAAATGCGACATTCTTACGTGACCAAACCCCAATATTCCATCAAATCAATCCAAGTCCAACTTTAGTAAACCTGAACGACCAACCCTGACTGAATGCAAGCCAAGCACAATGCAGCATGGAACAGCTATTCATATGTCAATGCCTCAATCGGCACAGCCACAGGAAAAATATAACCCCTATGCTACTCAGCATTGACAAGGATTGCATTAGCAAACTGATACCTGATATGCAGATGGCATCCACAGCCATACCCAAAAACAATTGAGCCTAGAGCAGATATAAAACCATAACTACAAAAAGGAAATCATCATTTGGATCCCTTTGACTAGATTAAGATCGGAGCCAATGTTCCTAGTATGATGAAAAGATCACCCCCAATTCATGCACATGGGCACCTTATCTCTTGCTTTCCACTACATACACTGATCTCCCAACCTCGTATCAGCAAAGTTCAGTGCAGCACTTCTGTTTGCCTGGCCGCCTTCATCAAGTGCAAGACTTGGGAACACTCGGCCAGAAGGATATGCTGCCCATCATTCATTGCGGATAGAGTGATATTTGTCCCAAAGTGTTGGAGATTTTGCTATCTCATTCATGAGATTCTTGAACTTGATACTGTAATCTCCTCCACTGCAACAAGTATTATGAATGTAGATTAGCAATTCACAGGTAAACCACATTTCTGGCAGTCTATTTCGTCATGCTCATTGAATTACTTTATATCTCAAGCGGGTTTCTGGTTTGAGCAATAAGATGAAGGTTTTACAAATCCTTGAACCTTAAGCATCTACCCTATAAAAATCAAGACGCAACGATGAAGGTAGAGCTTATTGATATTTAAACAATGTGCCAGGAATATACATAAGACTGACTCCAGCATTTACTTACCATACAGAATGAGCTATATGCGTTAGCTTTGTCCTGGAGCTCAAAAATCTAATAATCATCTCAACTGAGTTGCACGGACCTGTGATGGACAATCTTAACCAGCAGCACGTGATCTAAAGGACTCCCAAGACTACGGTCTCCATCATGTTTCAGCTTAGAACACAGAAACTCATGTCCAGAGCAAGTAGTTTATAAGAAAAATGGAATGACAGTGGAAGCCAGATATCGGGGCTCCCGCAAAGTGAGTATCAGACGAAAATCGGATGGCAAGCTTATTAGAATGAGAAAATTATCATTAAAAGCGACTATTGAATACTCGAAATTAATCGAATGGAAAGGTTGTGGGTAGCAGTGAATGCAAGATAATTGAATGGAGAGGTTGGATGCAGAACTAAATGCAATAGCAATTTGGAATCATGAGCCAAATGCAATAGAATTTGATTGTGCACTCTTTTTATACATGCATTATGAGGTCATAAAATAGCAGAAATGTCCACGCCACAAACTTGGCAGAATAAGCAAATATTGAATTATTAACAGGCACACCTGATGTGATTTAAGGAAGCAATAGCTCGAAGAGCACTTCTAATCATATCCTCGTTACGGTCTACTTCTTGCTTCACAGCATCTTGCTTTGGCTTGAAGTTAATAGTTTTTTGAAGAGGATCCACCAGTGAATCCAAGACTGGTGATGATGAGAATATTGAAATGCGTAAATGTAATCAGCAATAAAGTATTATTAATACTACAATAAAAATGAAAATGAAAGCAAGAAAAATGGACACTAGCCTGCAAGTACAGCAGATGGACATTTATCAGCCAACTTTGAAAGGATGAGGTGGCATGGCATTTTAACATCATAATGATCTGGCAAGAAGAAATTAAAAAACATACTCATAAGTCCTACCATCAATACTTTATGCAGCGAAGACATGACAAGTTACTAATGAAAGTAACAGATGCATGATACAATGATCCTGCAGCTATATCCATGGCGGCATAGTGCCTCATAGTCTGACCAGAATTGGGCTACCTTACCAAAAAGTGAATGTTCACATGAGGAATACTACTAAGAAAATATTACTTTGATTTTGACAGATGACCTTAGCTTATCCATGACAATCTATAACATGAACTTACCATCCAGGCCGGATTTTAGGTAAGGAACAATGAACGCTGATGGATTCACTTGATCGAGGCAATTGTCAAGCAAGGTATCCACACATTCAAAAGCTGCTTTTCTGAGTTCAAGACCATCATCAACAACATGCTTAAAGGGTCCCAGATCAACTGTTCGTATCAACTCTTTCTGCATCAAGTTGTAGGACAGGCACTTTATGAAAAACAAAGACTACACTAAAACATGAAGACCTTCCCAAGAATATAAAACAAGGTGAATCCAGCAGAAGGGAAAGTTCTTTCTAAGAATCTGTTCATCAAAGCAAGGCAGTAGGCATATGAACTGCTCATTTGTCAGAGGTGCTTCATGTGCAAAACGGAGTTGCAATCCATCAGTCATATTCAATCCACATAACCAATCTTAAGGAGCTTTTGAGGGGAAGAAGAGAACTATATATGTCATTAGAGATAAAAGGCTTATAACATCATATGTTTGGGAGAACAACATTTGCTTTTTTTGTGGATGGAGCATCTTTAGTAGATAACCTCTTCATGTCTTGTAATTACTTATCCTTTTTCCTAAGCCATAATAATAAAAATAGGGAAAGAAAACAGTTTTGGCAAAACTACCTGCAATTTGCAGTAATACGTACATAAAGAGACAAAATAGAAAAGGAAAATTAAGTCACGCATCCTATTCATTAGACACAGGAAGATCAACAAAGAAATTCACGCATTCGGAAGTAATCTCACAGATGAGCTCCCACATACTCAACATCACATGAGCAAAAGCCTCAACATCAAACCATGACGAAGAGACATGTGACAATATTTAGGGTATTTTAACAGGCTTCAAGATAGATAGCAAAATTAATTCATGCAGTAGAACTTTTGCATCAAGCAAGCAACAACATATACATGCCCATTGTTTTTAAATTAGCTCAGCCCATGAATACATACCACTCATTTCCGAAATAGTCCACTCTTTACTTTGACCCATTGTTACCAATTCCCTCTAAGCTCTCTCAAACCACTGAAGTTGATCCTCAATCCTAAAGGTAATTCCTTTGTCACCCTAAACACTTAAGATCGCATTCCAAATCCATAAAAATAGCAGTGGTAATTTACTAACCAAAATTCAACAAAGACCAAGAACTGATTCCGGAAGATGATTTATCCCAACATCAAGACAAACATACTTTGCCATCCATTTTATCTTTGCTTGAAATGCTATGTACTTCGTTTGTAGGGAAAAACCCTACTCTTCGTAAAATGAGCGACTAATTTGGACAGGGGGAAAGAAAATACATTCAATAAGTGAAACTCAATTTCGCGATGAAGCTTGATCCAAATGGCATGACAACCCCTTCAATTTAAGTAGCACACTATGATCAAACTTGTTTCACGACCCCAAATGCTCTCCAACCAGCATAATTATGTGATACAAGATAATAGTTAGGAATAGCTAAGAAGATTTAGGAAATTAGAATATTTTGATATTGAAGATCGTTTGTATTTTTTAATTATTTTAGTAAGTATTTGAAGCATATTTTAAGATAGCCAAAATAAAGATATTTAGTGATATTTAACCAAGATTTAGTTTCCTAGTCTATTAGAATAATATTAGGTTTTTTTTTCCCCCTTTTCTAGTTTATATCCTATCATTTAGGTTTCCTAATGCTGGCTAGCCTTATGGTTATAAAAAGTTTTATGTAATTGGAGAAGGCAGATTATGAATGATTATTTACTGATTTATTTAAGTTAATTGAGTTAATATTTCTGTGTGAATTTTCCCCGAAAAATTGCTCTCAGAGTGCCCTACATCAATTGCCCATTTGTAGAACTTGCTCGCAAAGGTAAAAGAGCTACGCGATCCAAGCCACTGCCAACTTTCTCTTTGGTTCGTATCCTTTGTTTCTCAAACAACCCTCCCCCCCAAATAACTCTAGAGAAGGCTTTGCTCAAGGTTGGGTCGCTTCTTGGTTTCTTTGGACTGGGAAGAATATTTCCCAAACTCACTTCAAACTAGATTGCCAAGGCCTCTCTCAAATCATTTCCCAATAACTCTAGAGAAGGCCAAGTTGGAGAGGGGGAATGTTCCTTTCAAATTCGAGAACATGTGGCTCAAAGTTGAGGGATTCTCTAACCTTGTTAAAAAATGGTGGGAAGAGGTGGAAGTGGAAGGCTTTGCTAGTTATGTGATTGCGAGAAAACTTAAATTTGTTAAAGAGGAGTTGAAGAAATGGACCAAAGAAGTCTTCAGGGATATTAAGGAAATACAAACTGCTGAATTTTGTTAATGCTCTTGATGTGAAAGAAGAATTTGTTGATCTCAGCAGTGATGAAATAGACCAAAGGAGGGTGGCAAAAGAGGAGTTGGCAAGGGTATTACACATGGAAGAAGTTTCTTGGAGGCAAAAGTCAAGGGCTCTGTGGCTTAGAGAGGGGGATCGCAACGCAAAATTTTTCCATAGAACGGTCAACCTGCGTAGGAAGTTCAACTTCATGTCAGGGGTGGAGATTGAGGGGAATCGTTATGAAACAATTGAAAGTATGAAAAGCTCTATACTTCCACAAGAAGCTGTTCTCTGAAACTGAACCCTGGAGGCCGAAAGTGGAAGGCTTATCGTTGCCCTCTTTATCTACCTCCGCCAGGGAGGCTCTTGAGATGTCATTTGATGAAGAAGTCATCATTAGAGCTCTACATGATTGTTGTGGGGCTAAGGCACCTGGCCAGATGGAATGACTATGGCTTTCCTTCAAGCAAACTAGGATACGGTGCGAGGGGATGTGTTGACTATGTTCTCGGAGTTTTACACAAATGGGAAATTTGTGGTTAGCCTCAATGCTACTTTCATAGGGCTTATTCCAAAGAGAGCTGATACACAAAATATCAAAGACTATCGCCCAATTAGTTTGATTAGATATATTTATAAGTTACTCTCAAAGGTGTTAGCTCGTAGGTTGAGAAGTGTAATTGGGTGCCTCATTTCTGAGAATCAGAACGCCTTTGTTGGGGCAGGCAGATTTTGGATGCAGTACTCATTGCAAACGAGCTTATTGACTCCAGAATCAAGGCTGGTAAGCCGGGGGTTATTTGCAAGCTTGACATCGAGAAGGCTTATGACCATGTCAATTGGGATCTTCTTATTTATGTGATGAGAAGAACGGGGTTTGGGAAGAGATGGATTGCTTGGACTCGCCATTGTATTTCTTCTGCTTCTTTTGCGGTTTTAGTTAATGGCTCCCCTTCTCAATTCTTTTCTGCTTCTAGAGGGTTGCGGCAAGGTGACCCTATATTACCTCTTCTGTTCTTATTGGTGATGGAAGTGTTCACGAGAATGGTTAATTCGGCTGTTACAGCAGGACTTATTTCTGGTTTCTCTGTAGGCCAGTTGAATGATTCTGCCACTGATGTCTCCCACCTACTCTTTGCTGATGATACGATTATCTCCTGTGATAATGATTGCGAGCAAATAGTGAACTTGCGTGGCATTCTTATTTGGTTTGAGGCGGTGTCTGGTCTAAGAGTCAATCTCTCAAAGAGCTCTATCTTACCAGTTGGGCAAGTGGATAATATTCAATTACTTGTGGGGATTCTAGGATGCTTTATTGGTTCTTTTCCATCATCTTATCTTAGCCTCCCTCTTGGTGCAAAATTTAAGGATAAATACATTTGGGCACCTGTGATCGAGCATTTTGAGAGAAGACTACCCAGGTGGAAATCAAAGTATCTCTCCAAAGGGGGGAGACTGACACTTATTAAAAGTATTTTGGCAAGCATTCCAGCGTACTTTCTCTCACTCTTCCCTTCATCAGTCTCAGTGGCTAATAAGTTGGAAGTTATTCAGAGAAAATTCCTTTAGGGGTCTTTTAGTAGCAACTTCAAATTTCATCTTGTTAGATGGAATATTATCAAAAACCCCATACCAGAAGGGGGATTAGGTGTTAGAGATCTTAGAATCTTCAATGAAGCATTGCAAGGCAAGTGATTGTAGAGATACATGAATGAGAAAGATAGCCTGTAGAGAAGGGTGATTAGGAGCAAATATGGGCATAATGGTCTTGGATGATATCCATCCAAACCAAGTGGTGCTTATCGGCATAGTTTATGGAGGTTCATCCAGAAAGGATGGGGAAGATTTTTTTCATCATTTTTCCTTCAAGGTTGGTGTCGGTTCTTCTATTTTGTTTTGGCACGACCGTTGGTGTAAGGAGGGCCGTCTGCGAAATAGCTTCCCCTCTCTTTATGAGCTTACGGTGAATAAAGATGCTACTATTGCAGATTTTTGCCACTGTGAGCCTAGCACTATTGTGTGGTCTCCTGTTTTCATCCGTAATGCTTTGGTAGATGACTCTATCCTTGCCACCTTTCTCAGTAAGTTGAGTGAGATTTCATTTCATGAGTCACCTGATGCGGTTACTTGGGATCTCAACCCTAAAGGCCTTTTCACTGTTAAATCTTATTATATAAAGCTCCTCTCTAATTCTACCTCCACTATGGAGTCTTGATTTTTGGAGCGGTTCCCTTGGAAAATCATTTGGAAGATGTTGGCTCCCTTGAAGGTGTCAGTTTTTGTGTGAGAAGCTTCGCATGGGAGTATTTTGACATGTGATAATTTACAAAAGAAGGAAATTATTTTGGTGAACAGATGTTCTATGTGCAAAGTCGATTTGGAGTCTCCTGATCACCTACTACTACATTGTCAATTTGCAAGGCTCTATGGGAGTCATCCTTTAGTTGCTTGAGAGTCTCCTGGGTTATCTCAGATTCTGTGAGGAATCATCTTTTGGCTTGGGAAGGTACTTTTAGTAGGAAAGTTGAAGAGAGAAGCGTCTTATTGATCTCACACGCAATTTTTTGGGCTATTTGGCGAGAGAGAAACAAAAGAGCCTTTGAAGGAGAGGAGACGCCCCTTCAACGAATTAAAAATATTCCTATCAAGACTCTTTTTTTTGAGGATAGTGGGAACTTTTGTGACTCTTCTTGTGATGTAATTGATTTTGTGGATAGGTTCCATCCGGGGTGTACATAATTCTTTTGTAAGATGCTTGCTTGCAACCGTCCCT
>NCQV01109837.1:0-10783 GCA_002740545.1 Lophocereus schottii | reverse complement strand
TATATATATATGATCATAATTAATATTGACTATATTATCAAATTCAAAGAGAAAAATAACAACAACGATAATGACAATGACAACAACAACAACAACAATAGTGATAATATAAATAATTATGGAAATCATATTTATATTTCTATTATCTCTAGTGATACATGTTCTATGTATATTTGTATCAAAAAAAGATAAAATAATAATAACAATCATGAAAATCAAAAATGTTTATTATTTCTATATAAATGTGTATATTATATTATGCGTTAATAATAAGGTGTCACATAAAGTTTTACTGCTTGTTCAGTAGTTATAATTTAGTTTCCTTAAGTTAAAACTTCTAGAATATGAACTTATTCTATAATAATGAAATAATAAAAAATTGTATATCCATTATAATCTCCTAATCTCTCATTGATAATTAGATGATCATAATTAATATTGACTATGTTATCAAATTCAAAGAGGAAGATAACATTGCCGATAATATCGATAATGACGACAACAACAACAATAGCAATAATGAAAATAATCATGAAAATTGTATTTATTATTCTATTATCTCTAATAATACATGCTCAAATTTATATTTGTATTGAAAAATACAAAATATTAACAATAATGATGGAAATCAAAAACTTTTTGGTCCGTAGGAGTCACAAAGGGCAATACAATATAATAAGGAAAGGGCGAATAGAACTTGAGACCTAATATGTCCAGTAAAGAGTACAATGCAATGAGGGAGGGGGGAATCGAACCTGAGACCTAATGTACCCAGTAAAAAGGGAGAGATTAGCGGTATCAAGATAAATCCAATGGTTGAGATTGCCTAAGATTTTGATTAACGGTTATGAAACTTGGATTAATGAGAAGTTTGGATTGAGGGAGGGAAGCATTTTTAGGCATCCATTCATTTTTACATTTGTAATATAAAAATTTATTGTTAAATTATATTATTCAATAATAATAAATTGATTTTATGCTTACAACTGCTCACGAATAATATCATATGTAACTGATCCTAAGTGTGAAAACAAGTTGAAAATCAGTATTTTTGTACCCAGAACCCCCAAAAAAAAAGTAAGAGGGGAAACATTGTAGTACTTAGACCATGTTAGAATTATTCCCTATCGTAGGTTAAATGTATGGCAATATTTATCCTAGTTGAGAATTTGTAAGCCAAAATCAATATTATATAGACATTTGTATCTCTTTTATGTCTGTGAGAAAGTTCAAAAATATATTGCTTATAATTATTTTTTTTTGGATCAGTGTTTATGACTAATTCTCGATTATTAATAATCATGATTCAGAATAAGCAGATGAAATTTTATGTATGCTTTAAAATTTTGATTGACTATCTACCTCATAGAGATACGAGCATTCCAGCGGGGGAGCGCGTTCTAGTAGGGCCCATGCATGCATTCCAGTTTTCTACCGTCACCCCTTCTAGTGTGCGTTCCTTGCCCCTTGCCATGCGGGTCGGACCGCCTGTCAGTCCATCCACCCATCGCAATTTTTGCTTGTCCTTTTTGTGGTTTTTTTATTTTTTATTTTCCTAAAAAATATTGTTTAGATGATTGAAAAAATGATGTAATCATGAAGGTAGATTCATGATAAATATTTTATGTTATAATTCAATTTAATTTTTATATGTTAAAAAAGTTAAAAAATACAAATATTAAAAAATAAAACTTTTACTAATATCACAAGATAAAATTTCTGACATTTGAAATGCAGGTACAGATGCTCCCAAGGAAAGTAAAGAAGTTCATATTGTTGCTTCATAATGTACGTAGCCAAATACATCAAGGATTCAGTCGGGTCGCGTTCACAGCTCGGGCCGGTTCGGATTCAAGAATCAGCCAATTAGAAATTCAGAATGGGCGTTGACGGGCGTTAAGCCTTGGTCTCCACTTATTTTTATCGTCGTAACGTTCATATATACACACATAAAAAACGGAACATTCCAGATATGCCACCTAGGCAGAACGTTCTCGAATCCCTCTAATATTGGGTAGACAGCTCACAAACTCATCGTCTTGCTGAAGCCCAACCGCCAACCTCGTCGTTTCGGGTTCGAATTTGAAAAATTATCAGAAAAATCTCCCGCAAAAAATAACTGGAATTCTGGAGGGTAGTAGAAGACTCCAGAACCGGAGCAATAGGAAAGGCCACTCCTCACTTTGCTATAAAAATCTCCCCTTCTGTCTTTCCCTTCAACGTCTGTGTCTGAGAAATTCGAAGCGCACTAATCTCCAGTCTCCATCTTCGATTCTCTCTCTTGCTAGCTCTCTTTTCTCTCTTTCTCTCTCCTAGGGTTTGATTGGAGCAGCAATGGCGGACATCCAGATGGGCGAGGCAGAGACCTTCGCATTCCAGGCTGAGATCAACCAACTTCTGAGTCTCATCATCAACACTTTCTACTCTAACAAGGAGATTTTCCTTCGTGAGCTCATCAGCAATGCCTCTGATGTATGTCACGTGATTCATTCTCTTGATTTTGGTTTCAATTGGCCTGTTTTAGGTTGTGATTTGATAGCTAATTGATTGATTGAATTATTGGTTGATTGACAGGCCTTGGATAAGATTAGATTTGAGAGTTTGACGGACAAGAGCAAGCTGGATGCGCAGCCTGAGTTGTTCATCAGGCTTGTTCCAGATAAGGCTAACAAGACCCTGTCGATCATTGACAGTGGTATTGGTATGACCAAAGCAGGTATCTCTCTTATCCTGTCGCTCTAGCTAGTGTAGAATACGGCCAATTGATGTTAAAACAAAGTTTTGTAGCTCTAATGAATATGAAACTTAGATGATGAGCAAAATATCTTGCAGAAGTGGTGTGGCCTTAATTTATTAACGGTGATCGTCCTTATAATTATCAATCTGTGTTGTTTTATTGAATCTGTTTCTAGAACGTGACAATGTGGTTATGATTGCTAGTCTGGCTCCTGTATAGCTTTCTAGAGACGTGACTACTATTACTTGATCGTGAGCTAATCAATCGCGCGTATAAATTATAGATGATGTTGCGTAATTTAAGGTGTTATTGATGGTGATCATCCTTGGATGTACATGTCATTGATTCTATTGATTAGAATTTGACAATGTGATTGTAAATAATCTCAAAATGGGGCTTGCATTGTCCTGGAGATGTGACTAAAACTAGTTTACTGAAATGAGTCTGTTGCCTAGCATGTAACAATGTGATCATGGATTATGAGTGAATAGAGATTGTATACTTGTTTGAAAATGTGATTGATGTTATTTTATTGTAATTTATTGAATTCTTGGTCCGATCAATGAGGATATAGAAGTTTTTTCTACTAAGATTTTCAGTTATGGAAGCTAAGGGTGAGTTCATTGGTGTTATGTGTGATTAATGTGAAACTAGGTTTATGTGAATGCTAGATTTGTGCTTGTTCCGTTTATGTAGCATTCCATTTGGCAATACGAATGCCATGGTTGAGAAAAAATTTGTGAGTGGTTGAGGGTTTCTCTGCATGATTTACTTTGAATGTTGTTTTTGCCAATGATGATATGTCCATCTTGTGTGAGGAGTAGTGGACCCAAGTTCATGCGTAGCAGGCAGAAACCCCTTGGTGAGGATACATTCAAATGACATTGATGGATATCTCTGAGGTTCCGTGGTCTTTCATTTTGTGTACATAGGATCCTTTCCCGTTTGCCCTCTTGAGTGTTTTCCACTTGAAATGTTGTTATAGATTTGGCCTTGTCTGCCTGTTGGATTTCTTCTATGATCTGAGTTATCCATGATTTGAGTTACATGATTTGATCTGGTATTAGCAAAGATAATTTTTGTGAGATACCATGCTATTAGTAGATGGTATCCATGTATGCTTGAGAATCATTCTTATGCATTGTCGTTGTAATCATACAGACTTGGTGAACAACTTGGGTACTATTGCCCGATCTGGGACCAAGGAATTCATGGAGGCATTGCAGGCTGGAGCAGATGTTAGCATGATTGGGCAATTTGGGGTTGGTTTCTACTCTGCATACTTGGTTGCTGAAAAGGTCGTCGTTACCACCAAACACAATGATGATGAGCAGTACGTCTGGGAGTCCCAGGCTGGTGGATCCTTCACTGTTACAAGGGATGTCAGTGGTGAACAACTGGGAAGGGGTACCAAAATTACCCTGTACCTCAAAGAGGACCAGGTATATTATAGTTCCAGTTACATGTTGTGAATTTTATCTCATGAGAAGTTGAGTTCTGATGTATAATTCGCTAATATGCACAGTTGGAATACTTGGAAGAAAGGAGGATCAAGGACCTTGTCAAAAAGCACTCTGAATTCATTAGCTACCCGATTTACCTTTGGACTGAGAAGACTACTGAGAAGGAAATTAGCGATGATGAAGATGATGAGCCGAAGAAGGAAGAGGAGGGTGATGTTGAAGATGTCGATGAGGAGAAAGAGAAGGACAAGAAGAAGAAGAAGAAAATCAAGGAGGTCTCTCACGAGTGGCAGCTCATCAACAAACAGAAACCAATCTGGTTGCGCAAGCCCGAAGAGATTACAAAGGAAGAGTACGCTTCCTTCTACAAGAGCTTGACCAATGACTGGGAAGACCACCTAGCTGTCAAGCACTTCTCTGTTGAGGGGCAGCTTGAATTCAAGGCCATCCTCTTTGTTCCAAGGAGGGCACCATTTGATCTCTTCGACACTCGTAAGAAGCTCAACAACATCAAGCTGTATGTCAGAAGGGTCTTCATAATGGACAACTGTGAGGAGCTCATCCCAGAGTACCTCAGCTTTGTGAAGGGTGTTGTTGACTCTGATGACCTGCCACTCAACATTTCCCGTGAGATGCTGCAGCAAAACAAGATTCTGAAGGTGATCAGGAAGAATCTGGTGAAGAAATGTATTGAGATGTTCAATGAGATTGCAGAGAACAAGGAGGACTACAGCAAGTTCTATGATGCCTTCTCCAAGAACATCAAGTTGGGTATCCACGAAGACAGCCAGAACAGGGCTAAATTGGCTGAGCTCCTCCGATACCACTCAACAAAGAGCGGTGATGAGATGACAAGTCTCAAGGACTATGTCACCCGAATGAAGGAGGGACAGAAGGACATCTACTACATCACCGGTGAGAGCAAGAAGGCGGTGGAGAACTCCCCATTCTTGGAAAGGCTCAAGAAGAAGGGATACGAAGTTCTCTTCATGGTTGATGCCATTGATGAGTATGCTATTGGGCAGCTCAAGGAGTACGATGGCAAGAAGCTTGTCTCCGCCACCAAGGAAGGATTGAAGCTTGATGATGAGAGTGAGGAAGAGAAGAAAAAGAAGGAAGAGAAAAAGAAGTCATTTGAAAACCTTTGCAAGGTGATCAAGGAAATCTTGGGTGACAAAATTGAAAAGGTTGTGGTCTCTGACAGGATAGTCGACTCCCCATGCTGCCTGGTAACCGGAGAGTATGGTTGGACAGCCAACATGGAAAGGATCATGAAGGCTCAAGCACTGAGGGACAACAGCATGAGCTCATACATGTCCAGCAAGAAGACTATGGAGATCAACCCTGACAATGGAATCATGGAGGAGCTCAGGAAGAGGGCTGAGGCTGACAAGAACGACAAGTCGGTGAAGGACCTTGTGATGCTGCTTTTCGAAACTGCCCTCTTGACCTCAGGTTTCAGCCTGGAGGACCCCAACACCTTCGCTGCCAGGATCCACAGGATGTTGAAGCTCGGGCTCAGCATTGACGAGGATGAAGCTGCTGAGGATGCAGACATGCCTGCTCTTGAAGAGGCTGGTGCTGAGGAGAGCAAGATGGAGGAGGTCGATTAAGCGGCCCTGCCTGTCCTGTATACACCAGATTTCTGTCCCCGTTGTTGATACAGAGTATTAACTTTTGTCGTGAGGGTCTTAGCCTAAGGATGTTTTGGTAGTAGAGGGGAGTTCATTCTCCTCTCAGTCTTTTTGTGTCTTGAGTCTGTCACTATGAGTCTCTTGTTTACGTCTTAAACTTGGGTCATGTAGCATGTCTGCCATCTTGAGTCAAGGTCAATGGTTAATACATTGTTATCTGCAAATATTGCCGCGTTTCCCTTTCCGTCTCCCGACAACCTATGCGAATTGTTTGGTTAGGTTGCCTTTCACAGAGTGCAATTGTGATTGATGCTGTTTGGCTTGATCACAATTGCGTTTGGCACGGCGGAATCAAATCGTGCATTTACTATTCTGACATGGGTATTGTTTGGACTGGGAAATTTTTTTGCATAACTAGCTGTAAATTTAGAAGAACCTTGAAATTCGTTTTTCAGTTTAACATGATTCTAGAGTTCTCTACTATCAAACCTATTCCTACTTATTGGTGAAACATGATTGACAATAAACCTATTTATTGATAGTAGGTAATATAATCTTATTTGAGGCATTCCTGCTTCCTCATATTCGTTTATGTTTGAGGTCAAAAATTTGCGAGGCTGAACAATTCAAAATTTAGATGAAAGCCGAGGCTTAAAGGAGAAGTCTCAATTATGACAATAACAATGGACTAATGATAAGGATGCGAACAGGAGCATTCGCAATAAATAAAATTTGCTATAAATGAAATTGAGACGGACTACCAATCATGCTTTTCATTTCATGTTAATATAAACTTTTTGCCCGTTGGAAAAAAAAAAAAAACACTTTGTGTCCTCAAATTTGTTTAGAATTTCTAGTTTATGTTCGAGGTAAAAAATTGCGAGACCGAACCTTGTATTCAAAATTTAGAAGGCCGAGGCTAAAAGGAGAAGTCTCAATTATAATGACAATAACAATGGAAACTAATAATGATAAGGATGCGAATGGGAGCATTCGCAATAAATAAAATTTGCAATAAATGAAATTGATACGGAGGCCTTATGATTTAATATTATTTCATAATTGTTAACATAATTTTTTGCCGGTTGAAAACTCATTCCACCTATGCCTAAAGGACTGCGTCTCGTGAGAAAAAGTAGTCTATGTAGCGAGAATGAGTCTTCTCCTGATAATATTGAGGAAAGTGAAAGCCCCGGAAACACTTTTGACATTGTTGATGGGACACTGAGGTTTCTTAGAAGAAAGAAAGGAAGAAAGATGAAGCGGATTGAACTGCCAATACTAATGTGCAACAGAAATCAAGGCAAAGACGGGACTTATGTGTTCCAATATAAATTGCTGAAAATGCCGTAAAGGTAGTGATTGGAAAAGGATTTCTGCTACTAGAAGAATTAAAAGGACTTTGAGAAAATAATCCCAAAAAAAAAAGTAGACATGATGGTTATAAATATAATGACCTACCACTCCCGTTCTATTAGCAAAGGTCTTTTTTGTATAGTATTCATATTTTTGGGGTCTTCAAGTAAAAGCACAACGAAAGGACCTGCAAAAGGCTTGGGGAATGCTTGATGAGAGGCTTCAAGTTCTCGGTCTAGACGCTTTGTTGGAGTTTTAAGGAGATGGGGCTCGACATCTAATGTTATAACTCCTAAGTTCCAAGTTCCCACATTCAAGGGCTCACGCAAGACATGCTCCCTTGGTTGTCTGAAGCTTCATGCAACCATTCTTGATAAATAGTTAATATGTCAGAATTCCAATGTCCATTATGGAGGCAATGAAATCAATTAAAGGGGAGGAGCCTAGCAGATCAACTGTATATTGCAGAAAACAGTTCAGAAGACAAAATGCCAATAGTCAAAAACTACTACCAGCTACATCCCAAAAACGATCAATATTTTTCTTGATAAATAAAGGAAGCCACTATCAAGACAAGACTCGGAGCCAATACACGTTTCAGTAAGAGCCTTACGAACTACACTCTAAGCAAAGCTTCCGGGTGCAGCAGATCCACCACCAAATCCTCCAGCACCACGTCCAAAGCCTGGCCTTCTACCCGCACCCTGCATATTCAGAATACAAGTGAATCTGTATATGATCTGGTAATATAGATATTAGATATGAACATGTGGAGACGAAAGGCAAAACAACAATAACACACAACAGGAATCCTGCTGAGGCAGGTCCGGAGATATCCACACATACGATAGTCATGTATCATACGCAAGGAGGCCGTTTCAAAGAGAATTCCTTAATAGGAGGAAAATGGGATATGGTGGAAACGTAAGAGTGAGTCACCATCCTTGGATGCACAAGAAGCTACTAGAGTTGTGAGCACAAGGAACTCGAAACTGTCTTTACACCTTGAAATTGACATAAGCCTGTTTATCAGTCCAATAATCAAATGAAGCAAATATGGAGGTTTCTTCATTTCGAACACTAAATTTTCCATTCAGATGCAACAGTTTCACTGAGCCAGCAAAAGCCTTCTGATAGGATTAACAGTTTATTCAAAGCCTTAGTTTCTGGGAGATCAATTGAAGGGCTCAATTACTGCAGTGTGCAAGCATTTATAGGCCTAGAGCCAACTGCGAGAGCATGCGTCTAAGCTGAGTCAAAACAAACTGCATCTAGCATACTTTCATACAACAATATAATTCAGAAATAATGCAACCAAAACAAAGGGAGATCTGAAGTTCCAAAAGCATGAATGGCTTTCCCTTCCAAGTTCAAACCAGATCACAAAAGCGAATAGCTTGATGACACCTGTACTGAAGCAAGTTACTAGATAATCGCAAATATGGGGTAAGTAACACGGTAGTTGGTGACCACGAGCATACAGGGGCTATTGAAAGACGTCTACCGGTACATATCGCATACACTCTTATTTAACAATACTTGCGAATTCAAGAAACTTACACTGAATGATGGTTGGTAGTCAGCAGGAGCTCCACCCTTCTCACCACCAAATTCTCCAGGTGGGCCACGAGGACCACCACGGTACCCATCACGATCACCAAATCTTGGTCGGTCACCATCAAATCGGGGAGGACCACTATAAAAGACATAAAGAATAAAATTGTTCATCGCATAAAATACAGGCAAAATTAGACCTAGGAGACACAATGCAACTCAGAAATGAAGTGAAAAGTCATATTATCAATACCGTGGACGATCACCAGGACCACCCATGGGGCGACCAGCAGGCTTCATCTGCTTCTTCAAGGTTGCTGGCACAATCTCAGATGGTAGGTTGAGGTAAGTCCTCAAAAACTCAATACCATCGTTTGTCAAATACCAGTAATAGTGCATCCATGCAAACGTCTCCCTGACATACTCCTTTGACTTGAAGCTCTGCATGAGCTTAATCACTTGCAGATTTGGGACATCGATATCAGGATGCTTTGCAAGGTTGAAGTCTTTCTTGGCATAGCAAACACCCTCTGCAATCACAAGGTTAATTAACAACTACACACAGCTCAATTCCCTCTTTTTGATTTGAAGCAAACTTCTAGAGCTCTTTTTGTTTAAGATGAAAGACAAATACTTTACTCTTGGCATACCCAGGAACATAGACACATCATCATCAATAAAAACTCTGGAGTTAAAGAATTCCACACAAAAATGTGGGTTAATTTTACAACTCATGACTCATGAGGCATCAGAGCATATCAGAGAAAACCTCAAATACTGAAAAATTTATCACAGCACAATTCATTGAACAAAGTTATAACATGATTCCAGTGGCATCTAACAAGATAAAATTGCTGATTTTGATCTAATTCACCTCCATGGCCTATAATCATTACATCAATCCTTAATGGGTAATATCCCAACCCAATGTACCCCATCAAACAAATGGCTCCATAAACCAAACGAAGTGAAAACAAACTAATCAATATAACTAGCAAATGAACTCAAGCCCACCAATCATTCAACATACAATCAAACCAAGAATTGATTGAGAGGAAAAAGGAGGAACCTTGGAAGAGGTATTTGCAAATCTCCTTGCGATTCTTCTCTGGGATAATCTGAAATTGTAACAGCCAAACGAATAACATTAAAGCCATTGTTAGGTTGCAGTTAAGCAGCAAACGAAGACAGGGGAGGAGAGAGAATGAGCACCATGGCTGCTCTTGAGGTTGCAGAGGAAGCTGAGGCAGAAGAAGAGCCGTCAAGTCTCAGCGGCTTCCAGCAAGGGCGTAGGAAAAACCCTAAAATGGTCGGGTATTATATTTGCGCGTCCGGGCTGATCGATTTGGGCTTCTCTTTGGGCTCTGCATTCGGCATTGAAGCCCAATACACTCCAGCAAATCAAACCCCTGTGTCAAGCTACCCTCGGTTTGGGCTTCTCTTTGGGCTATGTATTTGGCATTGAAGCCCAATACACTCCAGCAAATCAAACCCCTGTGTCAAGCTACCCAAAATAATAATAATAATAATAATCATGATGATGATGATGATAATAATAATAATCATGATGATGATGATGATGATAATAATAATAATAATAATAATAATAATAATAATAATAATAATATAAAGGTGTAATTGAAGGGGTTTTAAGTTTTAATACACCCTTGCTATCCCTCCAAAAAAAAAAAAGGTTTTAACAAAGGGGTTGTGGAAATTAAATTGACAAATAATTCACCCCATATTTAATTGATATCAGTATGTCTCCTACAAAAGTCAGTATGACATTCTAGAAAACAAGTTACCTGCTTTTTCTATGTAATAAGCATTTTTTTTTTTGCATTTTTAAATAAATGGTAGGATATACAAGTGACTTAAAAACTTTAGATAACTTTTTTTTTTGTATAAAATCTATCCAAACAATCTCAAAAATAGTAGGAAGGGAGAAAACCCTTTATTATGTTGTGAACGACAATGACATAATGTGCGTGTCTTCAACATGTACTGTGCAAGAACTACTCTGGTACAATAATAACTTA